>CATIWR010073166.1:0-24418 GCA_949677035.1 Omphalea diandra
ACCACTTTTAACAGATGATGTCTCTTGAGAATTAATTGAAAGTGCATACTCTGAGCTGTTGAAAGCTTTATTATCGTGTATGTCATTTGCCCAATTTCCTTCACTATCAGACATAAAATTATCTAGTGAATCATTCAAGTCAAATTGAGAAGAACTTCTTTGCCAACGTTGAACTTTCTCTCTTGCACTTTCTGCATATTCTCCAGTTGCTTTTTGTGCACCATATAATTCATACAACTTATCATAATTGTGAATTGTCGTATGCATCCACTTGCATGTTTTTGGTTTTGCACGTCTATAATCTTTCAAAGTACCGATCCTTCTCAACTTGTCACATAATAAGGCAAATGCATTAGGACTCATACGTGTAATATTTTTATAAGCTCTCTCATTTCTAGTAAGATGAGCCATTAATTTCTGTCGAGTTATGTCTCTTTGAGCAACTATATTCTTCGATGGTTGCTTCACAACTAGAGCTTGTGTGTCCAATAAGTGTGCAAGATGCACAATATAACAAAGTAATTGTACAACAGCCTGAATTCTCTGACCTTGCCAATTACTCATGACGTTTTTCCATAAATATAAGTCTTGTACGAAACCAGAAGCAACAGTATTTAATAATATATCATTATCAACATTCTCTATATTTTCTTGCAAGTGATTATCTCTGTTATGTTCCTTGTCCATCTATAGCAAAAAAAACAACTTAAATATACATGAATTAAATTGCAAAAGAAATAGTAGAAAAAATACTTCAATAACAAAAAATGAATATAAACAAATTAATGTCATAGATATTCCCAGCAAAATCAATTAAATATCAAGCATGTAAACTACTTTTATGTTGGATCAGCATTTAAATTTTAATAAAAGAACTGTGTTAAAGGTATTAAAAAATTATGCAAAACATCCAAATTTGCGATTGCTTTTGCTTATGAGACTTCTAGATATTTACACTTCCAGGGATGGGATTACTGATTTATTTACTACCATCCTTGAGAGAAAAAGCATTTCAATCCAACTTGAGTATGTAGTAAGTGTGCACATTTTTTAGCAGTGTCGTTGAGCCACCCCTGGACATATTGAGAGTGCAATTTCTTGTTTCTTGTACATTTTTTAACCATAATGTTAAACACAGCTGAAACTTGACCATGAGGGACCCTATGTGCCTCATTCAAAAATGAAAACAAAATCCTGAAAGTAAAAGCATAACTTTCTTGTTACTAAAAATATAAAGCATCTTAATAGTCTTATCTGTCCACCAAAAAATTTCACCGTAACATGATGCTGCTGAACAACTTACATGCAGTATTTTTCATGCTTAGGTTACATGACTGATCAATCTAGAGAAATGTATAATTTTCAATACTTAGAATTCTCTTTTCTTAACACATATTTTCCTTTCAAAAATAGGTCACTATTGAAGTTAAGGTCACAGCAGGAACACACATGAAGCAGGTTGTTATTCAAGAAGTTGTGTCTTACAATGCAGCTTGGGTTGTACTGGATCGGTAGTGATTCTTTCTTACTTATTCAGTCATTTTAATTCATTAATGATAGAAATTGAACTTTTGTTTTCTGGCTATTCAGTCTTGCCCTTTAACTACTCAAAGTTTACCATTCCATGAATGATACTGGAAATAAAGTTTGGTTTCTTTTCCTTGTTTATATAAATTTCTTAGCTGTTTTTCTACCAGATCATATTCCTACATTAATCTATTGAATTGAGTTAATTGGTGATAAAATGTCCAAAAATGGCATTATCCTGTATATTCTAATATTCTTGTACACACTAGAACTGATTTCCAACTGCACCTAATGTGCATGTTATTTCCAATCATATCTTGGATTATTCACTCATGTTTCACGATAGGTCATTTTTATGGCAGCATCAGAATTAATCTTTAAGGAGTGACCTGAAATCAATTTTTATGGAATTGATGCAAAAAGTGTATATTTAATTTCTTCTCTTGTTTTTTCTTCTATTTCAAGGACTAAAAACTCCCACGGTACTTTCTTATAAATGATGATAGATCTGTGCATATTTTTTTATCTCTAATTGCTTCACAGATCTGTGCGTATTTTTCATCTCTAGTTGCTTCATTTATGAGTTTTTCATTGGCTCAACTAGCAACTTGTTTATTTGAACAGGCATCTCAGAAGGGATTTGAAGTTCTATCTTAAACAGATACCTTGCAAGGTTGCATTAATCCAGGATAACTTATCTATACAAATAATGGGACCTCATTCTACAAATGAAACAGATCCTATAGAGCACAAATCCGTTTATTCCATGTCCAAACCTGTTCCACTATTGAATTCTCTAGGTGGTGAAAATGATGGGCAGTCTGTTGTCTCTTGCAAAAGCTATTCATTATCTATGAGTTGAAGTTAATTGTTAAAAGGGATTTATCTTTTGATTTTTTTTCTTACCTTTATAACAAACTTATTGGTTATTAAGATAAACATTAAGTTAATAATTATTGGTTATTAAGATAAACATCAAGTTAATAAATACAGGGGGAAAAGGAAAGCCATCTTGCTTATTAAGTTATGAAGGAATCATATGATTTCAAGACATTGGAGACACTCAATTCTCTTTTGTCTAACAGGTTATAAAGATCTGTTCTATATGCAGAGATTTGCGTGAATATAAATAGTGATTATTCTGGTATTCTAAAGCCTTCCTACATTAAAATTGGTGAAAAATGCCAAGATGGACAGTTAATTGCAGCAAAGGTACGCAAAAGGGCAAACAGTCAAGGATTTGCAGCAAAGGTACGCTAGAGTTGAAGCAAATGTAATCGCAAATTGAAGTTAAAGAAAAATGAAAATCAGATAAAAGCTCATTAAGAAACCGAAACAAAATTGTTCAACAAATCAAATTCCAATTTTCGACAGTTTGAACATCCGATGGGTCAATACATCCATTCATATTTTTTACCTACATTCGTAATGTAAAGATGAAATTTTCATCTACTTCCAACAACCCATGAAGAAACCGAAACAAAGATGTTCAACAAATCAAATTCGAAACCCATATAACCATACGCGATCTTGCAACAAATCGGCACAAATATAAATCACATTAAAAACCAAAAAAAAAGAGGATAATAGTATACAGAAGATCCAACAAACAGAGACACAAAAATAGACAAACAAAGATTGAGGTAAACTCATCAAGATTATTTCAAAGAAACAAAAAAAAAAAATTATAACAAAACTTACCTCTATAACTTTGTAGATCTAGCTTCAAATCAATGGAACACTGTTTTGAAGAATTAGATGCTGCCAAACTGATGGACACGACGGAGCCGGATGTAACGGAAAAGGAGAACGCAGATTCAAGATGAGAAATTTGAGCAAAACAGAATGGTGTCTCGGGTGGCTTTGAAGTGCTTCTGGTGTAATATTTGCAAATGTCTATGGGCAGTATTGTAATTTCATAAAAATCCTTCAATCTCTCATTTTTCCTGCATTTTCTTTCTAAAATGGAGGTTAGTTCTGTAAAATAGACAAAATTTTCCTTGCCACTCATATTTCCTTTCTCTTTCCAAACAGAAAAAAATGAGATTCCTCTATTATTTTCTCCTCTTATTTTTCTCCCAAACATAGTGTTAAAGTCTAAAGCACACTTCTTCTGTCAATAATTGCACGGATCGAACTTTCTTTTAGACAAATCTATATTCATTATAAGGAGGAGAAAAATGCATATGGTGGCAGGGATTTTTAAAGTGGATTGAATAGCCATGCGAATCCAATTGAAATTGAAATTCGTTTCTTTGAATAGTAAAATATTTAAATTATATTATTGAAATTGAAATTCATTTATTTGAATAGTAAAATATTTAAATTATATTATATTAATTTTTTATTGAGATTAGTTCGAAAATTTTATATTGTTCGAATTAAAAATCATATCAAATTAGATATATAATAAATATTTTAATTATTAGTTTTTCTAGATAACTCACTCAATTAATATTCATTTTATTTCAAAATATTTGTTATTTTAGAAAAGAATTTTTATTTCAATATAATTATCATTCTATCATTTTAATGTAGATTAATTACTTGTTTTTCAAATATACTCTCATTATTATCTTTTCTTTCTCACTCTCTCTCTTTTTTCTTTTTCTAATTAATTTGATTAAAAATAAATTAAGAATATATTTAAACATATTAATTGAAATTATCTCTAATTAAAAGTTTTTTTTAATTTAAGTATAGAGTTTTAAAACAACAAATATTATGAAACAAAATGAGTATATGTTACTAATAATTATTACACTTGATAAATAATAATTAGATTATTTATTAATTTTTAATTAATAGTAAATATTAAAAATAATTTTAATTTAAAATTTAATATATAAGTTATTAATTATTATTTATTAAATTATTACTTAATTATTTTAATCATTGAATGATTATAAGTAAAAAATGTAAATTTTATTTTATTTTAATTTATAAAAATTAACAGTAGAAAATTAATTTTTAATAAACTGAAACAATCGAATATACCATCGATATCCAACCGAACTAACCGTCACTAACTTAAACTCAGCCATGCTCACCCCCATACGGTGGTGTCTTTCTATTGTAAATGAAAGCATTGATACTTTCCTTTAGGAATAATTAATTTTCATGCTTGGATATTTGTTACCTTAATAGGGAGTAACGTTATCATCATTTATTATTTATTTTTTCTTAAAAAGCATTGATTGTATCTCAACTGAATCAAGCTAAATAACATTGTTTTTTTTTTTTTTAAGAAGTTAAATAATGTTATTCATATGAAAAAAAAAAAAAAAACCCTACGTTATTCATATATTCATAATTTAAAACGATCAAAATCTTAATCTCTAGCCCTAGTTAGCTATGTTTATGGAAGATCTGACAAATATAATATACTAGCAACTTTCATTAATAAATAGTCTAACATGGGAGTTTTTTTTTTTTTGTCCTTTTTGTTCTTTGAAGGAATAGGTTGTTAATGAAATTGAGTGTGATAAAATTAGAGAAGAATGCTGGATTATCTCATATTAATTAGTCTCCATCTATCGACCATAAGAATAATCAATACTAGAAGAAAAAGGGAATTGAAAACTGTTAAATTTTACCCCATATGAAGAAGAAGACGGAGGCATGTTGCGGCCAAAAAAAGTTCCTTGGCTGCCGATCATATCGTCAGAGGGATGGTTGTGTTTTCCATCAGACGTCCCATAAGAGAATGCCTTGGTGTGGTACTTATGACAGTTGACTCCTCCCAACATGCAAGAAATTGTAACGTTGGTGCAGGTGCCTTCCGATTGCCAAGTAAATGAGTCCCAATATCACTCACTGGTAGGCTGTGCCATAATCCCAGGTTATCCACTAGGTGTATAACCTGTATACTACCACCCACCCAAATCAGTATACTGTCATATGATATATCCAACAACCCAGAATTCTAAAGCGACCCTATAATCAATTAACTACAAGAAATTGACATTATCTGTTACATAGATTACGATAAGCTTATCATCATGTGCATGCAGTTTGATACAAGTCACAACAGTATAAATTGCTTTTGCTGCTTCATAATATCAAATTGAGCTAATTAACATGGATACTCTCAACCTATAGTCTCATATATATGAACGCAAATTATAAGTAGAAGAGATACAAGATAGTGTCAAACAGAGTCATTTTGGAAGTGACGGTCTTTGGTCGAGGATGAATACTGAAGAAGGAAGGGGAGACAGAGAAAGTCAAGGAATTATTATGTATGTGGGAGATAATGCTGCTTTTTATATGAGCAATTATTGAAGCTTTTGCTAGCCTTTATTTTAAGAGACATGATAGGTATTGTAGATCGCTTGGCTTTTTTAAACAAAAAATTAATACAAAATTTTGTTCAGTTTGTTGTTTTTTTTTTTTTGTAACATGTCTTTTGTTTTACTTATTTCAGTCTTTTTTTTTTTTTAGTATTTTTATTTAAATTTTATTATTTTTTATTTACTTTTTTATTTTTTATTAAAAATTGTATTTTTATATTTACTTTTTTGTTTGTAAAAATCAATTTAGAACTATTCAAATAAATTTCTCATAATAAAAATGAATCAATTAAACTATATTTGATTAGATTTTTTAAATACATAATATTACTATGATATTTTAGTTGACTTTTATATCAACAAAAGTTATATTCTCCCTGTCCCATAAAAATAACTTATTTTTATTTTGATATTGAGTAAGAAAATTTAATTAATATAGTTAAAATAATTAATTTTATCTATTTTTTTATAATATACTTATATTAAATAGGGTAATTCATATTATTCCGACCACAAATGAATAAATTGTGGTTCATATTTTTTGATAATAAAACATATTAAATAGGGATATATTAAAAATTAAATACTTTATTATATTTTTTAAAAAGCAAAGTGAATTATAATTTAGACCAAACAAAAAAGAAAAGTAAACTCATTTTTATGAAACGGAGAGTACATAGAAATAAACTAACAAAGCCCTTTGGAGGGGCTTTACATAAACTTTTGCTTATTTTAAAGACCACGTGTAATGTTAGCCTGGGAAAAAAATAAAACTAATTAAGAGCAGAAAAGAACTACAATAGATTTATAATTAGTGATAAATCTACCCATTGCATAGAATAATTATGATAATAAATTTAATATTTTATTTTTATTAAATAATTAATTAACTAATTGAATGATTAATTATTATTTTATAAAAGTTATTATTAAATAAATAAAATAATGAAATAAATTTCTTAAAATTTATAATTATATATGAAGATGATTGTAACAAAGAATTGTCTATTAATTCATGGTATAATTTTAAGAAAAAATTTATTAAATTTGAATGAAGTAAATTTCTTATAATTAATCAAATAAATAAAACTATGTATTTTATAATAAATAATAAAAAAATAATTACAAATTATATATATGTGAGATAAATATAACAAATAATTGTCTATTGATTCATATGTTCAATCTCGTATAGCATAGTTTTAAGATAAAATTTATTAAAACTGAATAAAATAATTTCTGACAATCTATTGTAATAATTTTTGACAATCTACTATATTGCTTCTAACTCTTATATACTTAAAATTTTGAACAATAAATGATATAAATACATATGATAAATTTTAAACTCAAAATTAATTTTAAAAATGATTTATCATTTATCAAATAATATCACATAAAAAATTTAATTTTAGTTTTCAGTTTAAATAAATTTTTACTTTTTACATTTTTAATTTCTTGTTTAGAAATTGTAAAAAATTTTACTTTTTCAAATTGTTCTAATTTCTTATTCAAAATTAGATTATAATGTTGATTAAGTTAAAAGTTAGATTCTTCTTATTCAAAATTAGATTATAATATTGATTAAGTTAAAAATTATTATGATTGAACTTAATAAAAAAATTTCTTGTTTGTTAGAATCTTATTAGAAGTCATACCTGTAGAATAAATAGCTTAGTTTTCCTCCAAAAACCTTGCAATCTCACCACCCACTTGTAATTAGTGTCGATTTCTTAACAATTTCTTGAAGATTTCCATGGGATGTGCTTGAGGACGTGAATTTTTAAAAGCTCGAACACCATTTCTCTCTACATGCTTTAATGTTATTGCTTCTCTTTGATTTGCCTCTCATCAAGTATGTTATCATCATCCAACCCTGCAGTAATGTGTTTGAGGTTAGAAACAAGTTCATGTATATGATATTCAAGTATAGAAACATCAAACCTAATTTTGGGAATTTTGAGGGGCTTCCATTGTATTGCGTAAAATATAAGTTAATGATTATATGAGGTAATGAAAATGCATTTGAGTTGTATTGAAACTTGATTGATATACCCAAACCTGAGTAGGTTTTGATATGTAAAGTATATAATGGCTTGATAATTGATGCTTGTAAAAGGATTAATAGAGTTTGGTTGAAAATTTATGGGTTTATTTCATTGATTAAAACATAGAACCATGAAGTGAGGTCTAGAACTTATGGATATCTATGTCATTTTAGTGAGAAATCATTCTCAATTATTTTTATGAGTTATGCTCGTATGATTAGAAGATAGGGTTTGCGAAGTATGAGTTAGATTAAGGTTAGGATTAAATGAGCTTTTATGATTCAATAAATGAGTAATCACTCTCCAATTATAAATATGTAATCTATGTGTTTTATGCGTCTATTGGATAATTTAGATGTTGTTTTGGTTGATTAACTGTCAATTAGTGTATATATATAAATTTTTTTATATGAAAAATTGATAATTAAAAGTTAAAAGTATCGAATACCAGGATTATATCAAATTGAACTAAATCACACCAAAAAAATTGAAAAATCGAATCAAATCATCCCAAAATTTTGGCATCGTATCAAAAAAGAGATTTTCCAAAATTTTGAATAGTTCTAAAGAATTTTAAATCTCTGAACTGTCCTCTCTGTGTTCACCTCTAACAATTCCTAAGATTGTGTTTGATAGTCTTTTTTTAATAATTAAATATAAATTTATTTATTTTGATATTTTTCTATTTACTTTTTTAAATAAAAATATTTTTTAGAGAGTTAAATATGATTTAGTAGTAATAATAATTATATTAAATAGGGGCATAATAATGTAGCTTTTTTGACTCGGAGTTACATAACAGTAACATAGATTTATGCATCTATGTCATATATCTAAAGTTATTGTTAATAATTTAAAATTTAAAAATAAATAATTTTTTAAGTATTAAGAGAGAGAGTTTTACATTAATAAATTTGGAACTTTACCGTCCATTTTTAATTAATCTCCTATTTATCACTAGATTAAAATAATCATCAAAAAATAAATAATATTGAAAAATTCATTATGGATTTTTTTTTTTTAAGAAAGTATGTATTAAGTATCAATGATTAATATATAGTAATTTAATTAAAAAAATATGAAATAATACGTTAACCATAACAAATGATAGTAAATCTGAAACAATTAATAAAAATAAATATTAAAATCAATACTATTATTGATAATCGTTATTCATTTTTTTAATGATGTACATATACATATTCATTACTTATATTTGTAAGAATTATTTATAATATTTATATTCAAACCATTAAGATAAATATTAAAGGTCTATTTGAGATAAGGATTGAATGTAACTAATAGTGAATAGATATTAAGCGTTTAATAAGCCATATTTAATTATTAATATTAATTCATAATATTTTATATATTAAATCAAATAATTAAAATAAAAATATAATAAGATAATATATTTTCATGTATATTTATAAAGTATAATTTTTTATGTTTTCTAATGCAATTTTTGACATATATATTATTTTTTAAGAAAATAAATATTAGTTTTTAAGAAAATAACTATGTTAATATAATTTATAAATTTGTACTTTTGAAACATAACTTATAAAATTATAATATTTCATCAAGTCCCATCAATTGTTTATTGTTTTGTTTAAATGTCTCAAAACACATGGTTATATATATATATATATACATGCTAACATTTGACATTGATATGGCAAAATTTAAAAGAACAAGGGAATAAAAAAGATGTGATATGTATTTTCCGGGTGCACTCTTAGTGGAAGCGCCTCCCAAGTTTTCAAATCCGTTCTCAATCAAACAAGAGATTTCAACAACCAATTCTGATTTCGTTCGACATTAAATGCACATTATTCTTGATGTCCCATTTTTAAAGGTGACATTTAATTTACATAATTTTAAAAAATATATAATTAATTTTTCTCAATTCGTATTTTTCATTTTATTTTTTCTTATATATTTTATTACAATATAATTCTAATATTTTTGTTATATATATATATATATATATATAATCGATTCTTCAATTCGGTTAGGTTTCGGTTCAATTTTGATCCGGTAATCGATACAGTTTTTAAAAGAAGATAGAAATTGAGATCGATTTTAAATTAATATCGGTTCGGTTCGAGTTTGGTGTCGGTTATTTTTTTTATATTTTCAATTCAGTATTTATTTTGATTCGATTTTCAATTTATTTCAAAAGACTCCAAGGATTATGCTTAGTCTTACCCACAAGTACCCCAAAAGTGGATTTTCTTGGGATTTGAAAAAAAATTAAATTTTTTTTTACGAAAATTTTTATGAGGTGAAAAGTCTTTATGAATGTGAAAATAGAAAGAAAACTATTTTTATCAGGAGAGTGGGATAGCGGATGTGGGATCGCTCCCACACTGTTCATTTATCATTATAAAGTTAGTGTTATTTTTAATTAATATTTTAGACTTTTATAATCAAATAATACAAGATAAAAAGTAATTTTGATAAACAATTTCATTCTATTATCATTTGTCTCTCTATTATAAGTTAAGAGACTTGTTTGGCCTTTTAGCCATTTTTGGATAGTAAGTTTTTGTTTGATTGATTATTTGCTTATTGAATATTCAAATATTGAAAAAGAAAATTTGACAGATATCAACACTCAATGTTTCAATTTAAAAACTAATATTCAATCTTTAGAAATATAACTAAATATTAAAAGTTAAATTTTTCAACATTTAAAATATTAAAATTGGCATTCAAATTTTTTTATTAATATTAACTTTTTATTTATTATTATTTATCATTATATTAATTTATATTTCATATAAAATTAATTAAAATATAAAAATAATTTTTTTTTATTATTTTATAATATAACTACACCTTTAAATGTTAAATTAAATATTTTATATTTATTGATCATTTACATTGATTGATAGCTTAGTGTTAATCACTAATCACATATAACCAAATAGGCTTTAAATACACGTCTTGACATGAAAATTTATGAGAATGATTGGTTCCTGTTCTGCTTATGAAACATTCATTTTCAATAAATTTTAATACAAAAGGTCCAACTAATAATGGGACATGAAGGTGCAATCCTTTTCTGTATGACAATGATAATACCATTTTTACTTTTTTATTAAAAAAAAATCTATTGTTTACTCTAGTGGAATTGGACAATATCGAATGAAAAAAAAAAAGATTTATAAGATAGATTTTTCTTTCTGATAAAATAAGGACACCCAAAACTGTACGAGTTTATCTGTTGCAGCAACAATAATATGCAAAGATTTGTCACTTTTAAAAACAATTAGATGTAAGAACCTCATAATCTTTAAAACAAATCTTTTTTGAGCATGATAATTGTTCAATTCAAATTCAAAGTATTTTAATAATTTAATATGAAATAATCGTAGATTAATAGATTAATCACAATCATAAAATGAGTCTCTATAAATCATACCTAAACAAAAGTAAAAACAAACTCTAAATAGAACATCTCCTCAAAATTAGGACAAATGAGTATATAAATAATACCTAAACAAAAATAAAAACAAAATCTAAATAGAACATCTCAAAATTAGGACGAAATTAAAAGTAACCTAAAATTAATTGTGACTAATTTTGGAAATCCAAACGACCTTAATGGAACAAGTAGATTCGCCTATTAGTAAACATAAAATTAGTTTCTCTCTCTCTTTTGAACTTCAATATCCTATTCTTAATTCACGGAGTCTGTATTGAGCTTATTTGTTTTTGTCTTGCCTTTGGTGAGGAATTAGAAATTGGGAATTGGCCTGTGCCACTGCTTATAAAATTAATTTCAATTCTTCTGTCCAGAAACAATGCCCATTTTCAAAAGCCATTGTCAGCAACCAAGATGCTTGTGGATCCAAAAAAAAAAAAATTGTAGTTTTATTTCCCAACAAGACAAAATCGAGAATTTGATAAAATTCCTGGTTTATCAAGTTTCTCAAGTGAAAGGATAGAAGTTTGAAAACAGCAAACTGCCAAGAAGGATGTAAGCTATACAATATGCCCAAATCATGTAGCCCCATCTCTTACCAATATCATGAGACATCACCATATATGATGCAAACCAATAGAGGGGAGGGCTGGCTGACAAGAAACGAGTAGCGACCTGTAAACATCAAGCACAAATGCAATCAAATTACAATTGAAACCTCATCGATATTCTGGCAACAAAAATTAGGGTACATTCTGTTCATGATTACCCTTTTTCACTTATTTTTATCAAACCATTTATTTATTTTTTGTTTCAAAGAAATCATTTAATTTTTAAACTCATTCCATGAACAGTCATATAGCTAATTTTTAGCCTCTTTTAAAGTTTAAAATGGAACAAAAACACTCTAAACAAAATATAACAACTTCAAAATGCAATACAATAGTCTAAAACAGAGAAAGAACCCATATGGAATGCAAATTCGGGTTCCAAAAGATCAGCAAAAACTTGCTATGTCACTTTTATCGGATGAGCTTAAAAATTAAATGATTTCTTCAACAAAAAATGAATAAATGACTTTAGTGAGGATAAATGAAAAACCAGGTGACCATAAATGAAATTAACTCCAAAAATTAAGAAAAAGAATCTTAGCAGTTGGAAAAGCTAAGATTTAAAGAAAAAAAATTAAAACAATACTAAAAAGGAAAAGCTGCAATAAACTATTAGTTGATCTAATGATGTTATGAGACCACACATACAAGCTCATACACATTCAGAGTGGTAACAGTGAAAGCACCTCTACTAATGGGCCATAGAAGATGGCTATCATTCATGAAATGAGCTATTAATTTGTCACACTTTATTTTGATGAAAAAACCTGTAATTCCACCATAAAATTCAAAACTTTTGCAACAGAAGGGCCAAACTAAAAGTTTTGCAGGGAATCATTCAATTCTTCGAATATCACATTCAGCACGATAATAACTTCATTTGCACACTCTTTTCAATGAAAAGTTATAAAAGTTGGTGGATTATTAAACTACAGACTTCTGATTTTCCACTTTCTGCTTTTCATTAACAAGTGAAGATATTAAACTTCCTAGAACTAATTAGTCTGGCTTCGATGGCTTTAAAATAAAATAGCATAACCTCTCAATGCCAGGGAACTGTGACAGTAAAGTTTTGATTACTTCTGTCAATAGTGAACTATATTTTTTACCTTCAACAATATGCATAGTTAACAGTTTATTGCTTTGACCTCCCAGTAACACTTTTAACAAACTCCCAATAATAGTTATCAGTTTATTGCTTCTGAAATTTGGTGACTTCTTATTAATCAGCATGTTGAGAAATATTATGCCTCTAAACAAGGAAGGATAAGTCTAACCTCCACATGCATGATGAAAAATGCTGTGGCTGCCAAGAATCCCAAGTGCAAAGTACACGGGATAATAAAGGCATGAAAGCATCCTGACTTCTGGAACAAATCGTGTTCTTCAGGAAATGCAGGATAATCATCCCCTTTGATCATCTGTTTCCTTTGTTTAAGATTCCGATTTTCTATAAGCAGCATAAGAACATGAATTTATATCCAATCCACCAACAACAATAGCTTGATTGAGAAGAAAATAAACATGATAAAAATGCACATTAAATCACTAAATTGAATTCAGTATTCATAACATATGTATATATGCATCCATAGTGGTTACAAACATACATAAATATATGGATATAAATATATAAGCATATGTACATATCAATGAGCAGTACATTATTATTGCCTGACTACAGACAGTTAAGATCATTTAAATAATCATTCACATGTTGCAGTTTGTACCTTGCATTTCAGTAGAAATTTTGTCCTTTGAGTTTCTATAGTTTGGTCCTGTAACTGTGTCTGAAGAAGAAAATGAAGCTCTATACTTCTTTTCCTCAGCAGGAGCTTGAAAACCCAGAGAGAAAAAAGTCTTAGGTTGCAACCTCACATAATGGATAATGGAGAAAAGTGCCAGTGAAAGTATTGGAGAAGCAAGCAGAAAGTTAGGCAACTGCTTCAGCTGAAAATACCTCAAGAAACCAACTCCCCTTTGGGATCAAAAGAGCCAAAGATGCAAGAAAAACGAATTGAGAATCCAAATGGAAATCATGAATAATAAAAGGACAAAACTGACAGCCATAGTTCAAGATGAACTTACCAATAGTGACTCTGAATATAATTGTACAGTGAAGGTATTTTGGATTTGCACCAAGATCTCATTTCATCCAGGGCACGTCCTTCACAAATATTGTGGTAGCCATATGCTTGAAAAGCAATGAATGGAAGGACACTGCATATACAACGCAATACTCCAATGATAAAAACCTTCACTGCCAACTAGCACAGAAACAATAAATCAGTATAAAAACCATCCCAGAACACGCAGTAATGCATGCCTATGACAATTTGCAACCAACAAGAACATAAAACTTCAACAACCATTAAGTGATTCTTATGACTAAATCAAATATTTGTAATGATGCATATCATAAACTAAAATGAAGACTTAATCAAGACATTATCATATAATATAAGAAAAATCTTAGCAACAACTGCTAATTAACACTCCTTCAACATACAGCATTTGATGAGTCTACATCATCTCTTAATTTTAATATTCTAAACATTATCTATTATAACAGTTAAAATGCAGTGTTCAAATACTAATTTTGTTTATTTTGTCACAATGAGTTACTTAATATAATATGTAACTTTAAAATATCAAAATTAAAAGATACCATAAACCAATCAAATGGTGAGTGTTTGAAAGTGTGTCGTTAATAGGAGATTGTTGCTATCTTTTCTCATAATATAAACAAATATAAATAAAGAAAGTGAACGAAGGTAAACAGAAACTTACCAAAGCATGTTTTTCAAGGACATGATGATAAAGTTGATGCATTGTCTGAAAACAGAAATAACCAGCATTAAGCACTCCATTAGACCTTGCACAACCAGAGAGAGCAAACCAAAGAACAGCTGTACTATTTGCACCACATATTAAGTGGAACAATCCTCCAAGCGAGAACAGGGAATATAAACTCTCTGAATATCTGCAACCATAAGGACAAAAGGCATGCTCAGTCTAATTTAACTTTTTGAACATGCTTTGCACTGAATGAATGAATGAGAAATACATTGATGAATAAAATATGGAAGCTGGATTGAAGCAAAACAATATTGATGCCTGTAGTGCTACTCCAGTGTCCTTCAAAATAATAACTGAAAGCCTGTTCGATCAACAAACACAAGAACACAATCAGCAACTCTGCACTGGGGAGACAAGAGTTTAGACTATTAAATGATTGACTCCTTTTTACTTCATGAATCATTATTTATCCAAATAAGAGTGCTTAAGTTTATCTGCATAATTAAGTCTAAACCAAGTGAAAACAGCAGAGCCAACCTCCTTCATGGCAGTAAGTGGTGCGGTTAATTTATAAACATTTTCATGTTATTAATCGAGAAAACAATATTAATCCATATGCATTCAATTAATCATTTTGGATACTTAACCTTTTGTAAGATTGAATAATTTATAGTCAGCAGTTACATCATTGTATGTCATTGATAATAAACTCCAGACCATTAACTGCATTGTACAAATGTATTAGCCCTTGTTACTTACAAAAATAATAAACCAACATCTCACCTATAAAAATAAACTGCTGCAAAAACAAAAGCAACATTGTTAACCACATATCCAGCCAATGCCAACACAGCCCTGAGTCCAATAAGTGGAACTAATGGCGCAAAAACTGAAACAAATGATTTCATTATTAATAAACAAAACCAAGCAGTTCAACTTGTAATACAAGAGGTATTATCATCTGGGAGAAGAAAGGACCTGTGCGAGACAAAATGAGAATACAAATAGGAAGCAGAGGCAAGAAGGCATAGGATTGTTCATACTCATACCCGCATTCAGCAATTCGAACAAAGTAGACACTATCCCAAACGATACTGCCTTCAATTGCAGAGCCAATTTGCGGCAATACAATGTTTTGATACTGATTATGATGAGGGAGGGAATTTGATGAGAGGCAATTAGGGTTCAGGGGAGAGGAAGTGTCATAGGGGTGAATGAGAGTGCGCCAGAGGAGGATAAGGGATATGAGCAGTAGTCTAGAAGAGATTGCATATTTGAGGATTAGGGTTTGCTGGTCGTTGCGTGGATTGCTCTGCATGATTTTCAGCTATAACAATAGATTGTTCTGTTCTTTCTTCTATTCCGAATGCATTGAACACAAAATCTACAATTATATGGATAAATACAATTAAGGTAACTCGTTCAATCCACACAAATTAAGGAACAAAATAGAAGTAGGGTGGCAGTAGACCAAAAAATAGTACAATAATATAAAGGTTACGATTGCATATGTCATGCAAAACATTTAATGTCACCCACCTCCTACTACTACACCGGATATTACAACCAGAAAACTTTGACAGTTTTCTCCATAATTAAACTGGATGATAAAACCTGTTCAAGAATACATACTTTATAATGCCAAACAAAGCTTAACTGGCTAATCACAAATATGTTCTCAATATTATTTTATATAACCTTCTCAAAATAAATTAAGAATTACAATCCCAATTCCACAACCATCCAGAATAGAACCAGGGAGCATAGCATTAAAAAGCATATTAACCAACTCAAATGAGATTCAAAATTTTATATTCCCAATACAGTTACACATGGCAGATACACCTCAAAACCTCAAATTATACATGCTTATTATCCCCAAGAAATTACTGATAACTGTATTAATCAAATATAGAGAGCTTTTGACACCCACAGGTCTGGGAAAATAACAGATAATTCTTTCGATAAACAAAAGTAGTTCAATCCTAAGGAAAGCAATATGACTTTGCAAATTATTCAAATGGTTTTAATACACAAATGGAAAAGATAAGATAAGATATAGAACAACTAAATCTTTGTCACCCAAGTAAAGCAGAGGAAGAAGCAAAGAAAAGGAAGAACAAAAAAACTTTTAAAATATGCCACCATGAAACCCTTCTCACCAATTCCACAATCACAGTTGAGGCACCTTTGAGTTCTTCTCCTCCAACTTCAGTCATCCAACATTCACTTTTAAGATTAATTTTCAGATCAAAACAGCTTGATCTCTTTTTTTTCAAAGTTAATGTTTAAAACTAGTGACATAACCCCCAGGATACTGCAGCCAATAAAAATTTTAAAAATACAGTCAAACAATAAATTAAAAATGCAAGAAAGCTAATAATGATGTATTGAGATCAATTTTCAAAAAACCCTAAAAAAATAAATAACTTCCAAACTGAATACAAGTAAATTTTTCAAGTCATGGTACATATCAAACTAAAAAAAATTCTAAACATTTTAAAGTTTAGCTCTCTATCTTTGATTTTACTCCCGTAAAATTCAAAATGAAATTGAGAAATAAGAAAAAAAAATTTCCAATTTGATTAATATGTCTGAATTTAAGATGTATTTGTTGTTGAATATAAGATAAGAATAAGATATATTTGTAACGTCACCATAAAATTATCACTAAAAAAACCTAAATTTTTTTCTCATCATCTGACCATAAATTCAAATACCAATAAAAAGACAAAAGCATTCTCAAATAAGCACATTTGAATCCAGTTGCCCTCAACAGACAGGTGCTCATGGAGGTCAAAACCTGAAAAGAGGGAGAGACTTCAACAAAATGAGCAAGAGATTGGAACAGAGAAAATATAAAATTGCTGATGCAAAAGAAAAGGCAAAAAAGAAAAAAAATAGTTCAAATTGATCTATTGATGTAATTGCCTAAAAATTGATAAGAATCAATATTTAATATATCAAGAAGCAAATGTAGGGGAAAGCATCGGTGAATCCAGTTTTGATAAAACCAAAAAAACTAAATTTAATAAAATTTTAGACTGGACCAAACAAAATTTTTTCGGTCTGGTTTATCGGTTTGGGTAAACTAAAACTTTTATGGCTACATGTTCCACCAGGTAGAAATCCCCCTGTAAACAAGCCTAGATTTGGAGAAGGAATCTTAAAGCATTAGTTTGGGGATCAAGAAGTTTGGAAAAGGAATTTGGAAGCATGGTCATGGCTCATGTGGAAGTAGCTAGACTCTCCACTTCTTGTTGTTCGGTTGTGACTTTCTGCTCTGTCAAAGATGATGCTCCCATTTTCATTCTATACTAATACTGATATTGAGGTTTTTCAGAGCCAAAATAAAAAATTGAAGTGGCGGACAAGGGGTCTGCAAAACGTGGGTATCTAACTGCATTTGATTGGAAATCACAATCAATGTTTGAGTAATTAATATTAGCATTACTATACTGAAGAGCCACTACATAAAAAACGAGTCGCCACTAAGTTACTAATTATGTCCAGTTTGGTAATTGTTAAACTTCCTATGAAATGAAGCTTATGATTTTACATGGGAAACCTAAAGCCATCTGATTTAATTTACTAGATTGCATTGTGGAGGCCAAAGGGTGTTTGATAATAATTACCTAGAAAATCTAAGTCCATGCATGCATATGCTCATTATTCCCATAAATATTTACACCTCACTTCATCTCTATACTTTCTCTGGATTTTGCGGTTTGCTCCAAACATGATGGATCAAGAGCTCGAAGAAAACAAATACACAAGCAGCTAGCATAATGCAACTAATGAAATATCCAACTCTGAATCCAGATTCATCTTCATAATTGTGCAACTTCCATCAGTTTGGGTTTTTCAAATTTTTTTAAACTAAAAACCAAATTAAAGTGACCAAATTTGCCACAAAAATAAACCGAACTGAATTTTCAAAATTAACAAGTTAATGTCAGGTAAAAGGAACAAAAATAACACCTGAACCTGATCGCAGGATCAGCAATCATTCAATAAAAGCAAAATCATCGATTAACTTAACAGCTATGATGTAAATATAATAATAAAGAAAATAGACCACGAATATTTAGAAAACCCAAATACCTAGTTTGAATTGTCATGGAATCCATAATATCTTAGCTTCAATTTCCTTTCCTTCATATTTTCTTAAAAAATCCACAAAATAAGATCTTTAAGGTTAGATCATCCTAGCATCATAGAGCAGATATTTTCAAATCTCGAACAATCTTGACTTTGTTTAGAATGTAACCATCGAGGATTTGATCTGCAAGCTGCAACACTGCAGTTCACACCATACGGGAGTTCTAGAAGCCTATATCCACCAAGTAATACAATATACACCCATGTGCATGACGAAGATATGGTTATATGTATGCTAACTTTATTGCCTGATAAATAAATTCCCAGCTTTAAGACCTCTCTTAAGATGAATTTCCTTATCTCAAATCAATTTACTTGCTATATCCATAACATATCACCAACCAAAACCCAGTAAAAAATAAAATAAAACAATGAAAAAGGCTAGAATTCATGTATCCAAAGCATTTGAAGTAATACTTCTTACATAATAAACTGCAATGAGGCACAAACAATTGTTACATCTAAGCTTTGAATGAAAGTTCTCTAGCAATTAGAAGTTTTTGTATCAGTACATCAAATAACCAAAAAACCTCCTATCCCAGATTTCCATTTCTTATTTGCCAACTACTCTTCCTAGCCCATTTGAATTTAATTGTCTATCATCAAAAGTCCAAGCATCATAGTCGTTGACATCATGTATCACCCCTAATCATCATTAATATTACTTAAACGTGACCATTCATCAAAGACAAACTATCTATGAAGCTCAAAGTTCAAGCAATTTATTGCACAATGGACCTCAAAGATGACCTAACTTTATGAACCAGAAGTATAAAGTTCCTGCTTCAGCTCCAAAACAACATTGCAAGTTAAAATACAATCCCAAACTTAAAGATGACAATTCTAAAATGAAATCAGATAATAGTGAAATTGACACACGAACAAAAAAAAAAGAAGCCTAAGCAATGAAAGCTATAAGAACAATCCATATTCAATTAAAACAAAGATCATAAGCCAAATACACACAACTTATCAGAATCACACAAAATACAATTTCCTACCAAACATTGATTAGCAATACGCAATCATTTCCATCACATACCAATATATCACATAATTCAAAACTTAGAATGCCAAAAAGCCAAAACTTTCCCGCATTTTTTTTTCTTGGAAACCATACAGAAAGTGCAAAGACAACCAAATGCTAAGAGCTAAAGAAGAAAAAAAAATCGTAGGAGAACAGAAGAAGAGAATAGCCAAAAAAAAAAAAAAAGGAAATAAAACCTTCAATTCTTCCTTCTTCCTGTCCCTCTCTCTGTCTGTTGTGTTATTTTATTTATATGCGAATCGATATGTGATTTCAGGTCTCTGCCCTCTCCAGCTCACTTCATCTCTTTCCCGATTCGGTCGCAGATTTTCTAGTGCTCCAAATAGTGTTTCTTTGCTTCTCGATAGTATCCACACAAGAATACGGGCAGCGCACAGAGGAGGGCGAAAGCGCTAACGATTTTGATAGGGGAAAAGATAAAAAGAAGCTATGGCGTCCTTTTTAGCGAGGACACAGAAAACAGTAAAAAAAAAAAAAAAAGTTGGAAATTTATCCACATTAATTTATATTTCTATTTTATACACACATAAATAATTACTACAATTATTTTAAAATTTCAACATAATTTTTTTTAAGTGAAAAATATTCATACTTCGTTTAATATAAATATTTTTATCTTAATTGAGTGTCTACCTTCATTTATAATCTAAACTTGCTAAATTATTTTTCACCAAAATTATGAAATCAACCTTTAAATCAATATGAACACTGTTAGAGTTTATTTGGTTTAACATAATTAAAATCAGAATTCAGAGTTATAATATTAATTTCAATTTTTAAAATTAGGATCAAACTAAAATTGTAATTTTAGTATTTTGATTATAAAGTAACAGAATTAAAATTAAGTTATAATTATAATTATAATTGTAATTCTAATATTTGAATTGCAAAATCACAAAATTAAAAATTATAATTATAATTCCAAAGTTTTAAATATAAATTTTATAATTTTAAATTTTAATTTAATGTTGGATGTGTAAATACAAAATATAATTTAACTATAAAATAGATGAAAAGATAAAAATACATAAAAATAAAATTTTTAACTTTAAATAATCCAGTTCAAACTAATTTTTTTATATTTTGTTATTACTTTATTTATTTAAAAAATTATTTATATGATAATTTTATAAAATAATAATATTATAAATAATAATAAATTTTAATTATTGTATTATAAAATCATGCTTGGTTGATGAAGCTTATGAGTTGCGCTTAGAATTCATAAGAAAAAAATATTGAACTTATTAATTTAATCATTTAAAGAGTAAACATATAATTCAAAACCCAATTTTAAATTCAATGCTAATTATAAGAATAGATTCTCCTAAAGAAACAACTGACAATGCTTAAAGGAAAAACTCAATTTGAGTATTTGCCTGATTTGATGTTTGCGCATCAGTGTTTGATGCTCAGTTTAGTATTTGCTTATTAATATGCTGTGATTGAATATTCAAACTCTGAAAAAGAGTTTAATTTTAAATTTAATTTTAAATTTTTTTCTAATTTCAAAATTTGTTTCTTTTACCCTACATTTGAAAAATTATTTAGGAATAAAAGAAAATAAAGAAAAAAATAAATTTTATTTTTCTTTATTTATTTTCTCTTTCTCTTCTCATGTTTAGATAAAAAATAAATTTTATTTTCTTTCATTTATTTTTCTTCTCATATTTGGATAAAAAAATAAGAAAAATAAATTTATTTTTTCCTCATTCAATAAAGTATTAAGAGTAAAAATATAAATTTATTATAATTTCATTCAATCATCATATTTTTTCTCTATTTTAAAAAGAAAATAAAGAAGGTAATAATGGCTATTTCATTTCACAAACTGGAGAAAATTTCATTCCTCCCTGATTTTCCACAAAATTAAAGAAAAAACTGAAATTGTTTAAAGGGAAAATTGAATTTGATTATTTGTTTACTCATGATATTCAATTTAGCATTTGCCCATTAATTTTTAGCAATTAAATATATAAATGCCAAAACAAAGTATTTGATAAATATTATATACACCTCCATAATCAAGTAATCAACACCTAATGGCTTTGATCGAGAGAACAAGGGATGCTGCCATGACTTTACTACGACAAAGGGTATGACTTTACTACGACAAAGGGTTATTTGCGCAAGGAGCAAACAGACAGCCATCATTTGGTCATCAAAACAATGTTAGACGAGCGTTAAAAGACAGCAATTCAAAACCGTATCTTTAAAACCTTAAAACCCGAAAACAGCAATTCATGAAGCACCAAAAAGCAAAACGCCAACCACATGCCTACGGGAACAGAACAAACAAAAGAGATCCCAGACCGATATACACTTCAACCAAAAAGCCAAAGCTTAACCAAAATATTTAGGCTCCGTTAGATATCATATAATCAAATGTAACATCACATAATCAAAAGAAATTTTAATTTAATAGTTCAGCTGAATTTGTATTTGATTACATTCCATTTCAATTGATTACATCCTACCAATCATAACCTTAGGTATTAAACTATCATTCCCAATGAATCTAAACAAGTTATATAAAGCATTATGAGAAAACATCTGAATGAACCCGAGCATGCATAATACATTTAGGATATACTTGCAGGGTATGGTCAAAACACTCTGAAAATTGACGAATCATATTACAGATCAAAATTTTCAATTTAGAAACCAAAATATCATCTAATTTAAAATCAAAAGAACAAAATATCTAATATGTGATCCAAAGACAAAAAACAGAGGCCACAAAGCCATATATGATATCCAATTCAAAAGGCTGCAAGCAAAGATCCAACAGTTTCAACAAAATCTTAAATAGGTTTTAAACTACTAAGAGGAGTTTAGCATTCAAAAAGCAATCTTCACTACTCAAAGCTTCTTAAAAGCGTCCACCAATCCCCCAGACTCTAATCACACCATCTGTATAACCACTGAACAAGGTGGTTCCATCTGTGTTCCAGTTCAAGCTTGTGCAGTAGATATTCTGCAGACATAAATATGATTTGATAAATATCACTGTATAATTTTCCCTTCCAGATGATAATAGCTATGAAATTATAAACCTGAAAGACATTCATTAGAACATCAACTATTTAAAATCTTAATCAATTAAAAATCAACCAGGTACAAATTTTATTATATTTGATTCGAAACATAAATATAAAAGAAAATTTACAGAGAAGCATGTGGGAGGAGCACGAACACACATGACTCCTTAATATCCAGTCTTCCAATGACTGTTCACAGAACACATCTATCCACGTCTTTAATGCTTTTTGGCAATTCACATTATTGAAGTGATTGGCAGCCACAAACGTAATTACTGGGGCAGAAACCAAGGCCAGTAAAAAAACTGGCATAAATCTTTCTCGCAAAGTAAAAGAAGCGCTCAAACATGCTCGTGCAAATTAGTCCAAAAAAATATATGAAAATTAATACGAAAAATAAAGGAATTTACAAAAATGACAAGGAAGTATCCTTAATTCCAAAATCTATAAAATCATATAGTTCCAGGAAGAAAAATATTTTCTTAAGGAGTCAATTATCAGCTGTCCACTAAAGAAAAAGAAATAAAACATAGTTATGGTCTGGAAGATCAATATATAAATGAGGTACAAATGCAACTAAAGAAAACAAGTTAAGCCAAGCTAGCAAGTGCTGATAATTGCAAATACTTGAGAAAAATAAAGCACTAAGAAGAATTGAATATGAAGTTACAAACTTATAAATAGAGTCTAAAAAACCACAATATATACAATGCTGACCAACCTCAAAGTTCAAACCAACAGAACATAAGCAACCAACATATTGAAGCTATTAGAAAATAACATTTACACCAGGATTGTATCAAAGTCAATAAACAGTCATCGCATGACATAAAACAAAAATGCCAAGCACAACACGTGAGCACAGAATTATCAACAATCAGAATGTACAGTGATAATTTATAAATACACAATCACAAGCACATAATTCTCAACAATCAGAATGTACAATGATAATTTATAAATACCCAGTCAGCCAAACATAAACAAATTCAAAATGCAAGCAAAGAAACGCCTAAGAAAACAAACCCAAATCCAATACAGCATATGGTAACAAAAGACGTCAATTAATGATAACCCACAAAAAATCTCACAATATACTACTTGCTACGCTAAAAAATGGGAACATAGTATACCTTCTTCTTGGCGCTAGTAGCTGTAGCAGTACTGCCCTCAGATTTCTCGGCCTCAGCCTTGAGGTCAACCTTCAAGTCCTCCACAATACTCTTACTCTCCAAATCCCAGATCTTAATACTATGCTCGGTAGCTGCACAAAGCCAGTACCTGTTAGGACTGAAACACAAAGCATTAATAACTGCTCCTGCATCCAAACTATAAAGCCTCTTCCCCTCTGCCAAATCCCACAGCAATATGACTCCATCTTTCCCTCCACTTGCGCACAATGACCCATCTGGCGACACAGCCACCGTGTTCACATATCCACCATGGCCTGCCAAAGTG
>CATIWR010073176.1:0-178798 GCA_949677035.1 Omphalea diandra
TATAAAATTTGATAGAAATAAATACAAAAACTTAATACAAAGTGAACAAATTTTATATTCTAAAAAAATATCAAACTGTAATGTTCCCTAGTCAATTAATTCTAATTAAAGTGGAAACTCGACTCCCATAACCACTAAACTAAAATTATATATAACATTACATCTTGTAGATATAAGATTGTCGATGGGGCCCTACTAGACATTATTGAATCTAGCTTCACATTATTTGGGAATATTATAAGCGTTATTAAATCAACAGTCCCACCATGAAAAGGAAAAATCAAGCTTATAAGTGAGAAAGTCTTAAAGAGTATATGAGCCTAACAACTTATTTATTAATCGTGACAACAACGTTGTCAATGGCAAGAGAACGTTTGCTAAAGAGAAAACATGAAAAAACAAAGAAAATAACCTGAATATTGCAGCTTTAACTATATTGTTATTGTAGACTGACCACTGAGAATTTAAGGCTCAAATAATCATAAAATAATCTTTTTTTTGGGAAAAATTGCAGCTTTAACTATATTGTCATTTTAGACTGATCACCGATAATTTAGGAAGAAATATAAAATTTGATCGAAAATAAATACAAAAACTTAATACAAAGTGAACAAATTTTATATTGTATAAAAAATTATCAAACTGTAATGTTCCTTAACCAATTAAATTCTAATTAAAATGAAAACTTGGCTCCCATAACCACTAAACCAAAATTATATGTAACATTATATCTTGTGGAGATAAGATTATTGATGGGGCCGACTAAACATTATTGAAACTAGCTTCACATTATTTGAGAATATTATAAGTGCTATTAAATCAACAGTTCCCATTATGAAAAGGAAAAATCAAGCTTGTAAGTGAGAAAGTTTTAAAGAGTATATGAGCCCAACAACTTATTTATTAATCATGACAACAAGGCTCTCAGTGGTAAGCGAGCGTTTGCTAAAGAGAAGACATGGAAAAACAAAGAAAATAACATGAATATTACAGCTTTAACTATATTATTGTCGTAGACTAACCACCGAGAATTTAGAGCTCAAATAATCATAAAATATTTTTTTTTTTGAGAAAATTTGTAGCTTTAACTATATTGTCGTTTTAGACTAACCATCGATAATTTAAGAAGAAATATAAAATTTGATCAAAATAAATATAAAACTTAATATAAAGTGAACAAATTTTATATTCTAAAAAAAATATTAAACTGTAATGTTACCTAATCAAATCTTACAACAATATTAGTCTTGCACCTCACAACACCTATCAGTATCCTTTAATTATAGAGCTCCGCGGAGGAACAGAAAGGTTATGCGCATGCGTGTCGGTCACCAACCTTTGACTTGTGTAATCAATCTTAACCATTTTTCCAACGTGATCGTCCAATTTTTTCTTAATTAATTAATTCGTTTTTTAATTAGGTTTGCACCTTAGTATATGCATCGCACAGTATGACCAACCATCGGATGAAAATATGATGATGCTTTACACTACATTTCAAAATTGAAATACAAGTTTTGTGAATTGTATTTGGTAATTTTGACTTTGAATACCACTATCGATTTAGGGGAGTTCACAGAACAGAAATATGTTAGTTTTTTGCAAATTTTATGGTGGTATATACCTATAACGTTATTGTGTAAAATTTTATTATGATAATTTTATCAAACATAAAAATATCTAAAGTGATAAATAATTACTTACAATAATAACATTATTATCTAAATTTTAATAATTATATTAAATACTTTTTTTTTTTGAAAATGTATATTATTTAACCTTAGAGACTTATGGACCTGAAACAACCAAACCAAATGAACCTGCACAAGAAATTGACCAAACTAGTTAGTCAGGGCTTCAGACTTCATGCAATAATTTGTTCAAATTCCATGCTATATATGTTTATTGCATTATTGATATAATAATACTCTATAAATTTCTTCGAAGTGAAGCAACTTTTTGGGTTTTTTTTGTCTGTATATAAATGTAAGTATTTTGTTAAACTTGTTTTTCTTTTTTTTTTTTATAATTAATAATTTTTTTATTATATATATAAAAGGGCAAAAACTACCATAAGCAAGGAGCTCAAGATGATGAAAAAACCCCACCTCAAAACAGGAAAAACTTGTTTTTCATTTGATTCAGGTGGATTACTCAACTGTATATTCTTCTTTGTTGTCTATTTCTGCCTGGCTAAATTATTACTTGGCTGAATTTTATACCAATGATTGATTGTGGTTTCAGCAGGCTGCCTCCACGTCCCCTAGATCTTTTCAAGATAATTTTATAATTCGATAAATGATGAAAAGTATCATTTCTTTAATTGTTTAAGATAATTTTATAATAATTTTTAAGTAATAATTATATATATATTTGAATCGATAGAATTTTCAATAGATTTAAATGTTAACATTTTAACCCGATTCAATTATTTGAAAATTTTAAAATTTCTATCTTCTTTTAACTTAAATAAATTGACAAATTTTTCATATTTGAATTGATTTTTTTGTTTATCCACTTCTAGTTATTAAGACAATCACTAATTAAGAAAAATAATAATACGAACTGTGAATAAGATATGATGCTCCAAATTCAAAATTGAATTCTGAACTGTGATTGAAATAGTACCTAAGAAATATTTCACACTTGAAAAGTCAATAATTGATAATTTTTAGAATATTTGCCATGATCAAAATGTGTTCACATGGAATATACTTAATATCTCTTAAAAAAAAAAAAGAAAGAATATGCTTGGTATTTGGCCTCCAATAATGCTTCCTTGTTTGTTGTGTTGAAACTATTAAAAAAGGATGAATCAACTAAAAAAAAAAAAAAACCAGAGTTTAATATTGACAAATAAAAGTACATTGGCTCAATATAAAAAATGATCGTAGTACAAGAGTTTTAGGATGTATTTGTTTACTATATTAAAGGAGATATAGTGATGATCTTATTAGGGTTTACATGGAGGAATTATATAGTAATGAGTTTTATCCGTCAACTGTTGTTTCGTGACATTAGTCTTTGGTTTAGTAATATTAGAGTTATATTCAAAATTATAAGTCATGAATTTGAGAAATTTGTTGGTGAATCCAATTTGCCAACTATGATTATGCATCTTCCATTATATATAAAATATGTAGTATTATTTGTTTATTAAATTAGATGTATACTATCATGTGTAAAAATATGTGCGCTAATTAATTATAGATAACTATGATTAAATAATTTATATTTAATATTTAATTTAATAAATTTTAAATAAATAATGCACGTGTACTGAAAGTTTCATAATCTTAGTTGACAAACTAAGTTCACTCAAAAATTTTTCCATAAATTTGATACTTGGCTAGCTAAGACTTTAAACTACACTCTTATTATTTATTATTATTATTATTATTATTGCTATGTATCAGAAAATTTTACAGTAGACTATCAAGATGCAAATACATAAAATCTTATATTATAAAGCATATGCATACAAAGCATTACAAAGTATATTTAGTACCCATTCTGTTCGAAATAAATCAAATCATTGCCAATGTTGATGAGTTTTGGTGGGGAAGTAATGGCAGGAATTTTAAAAAAAAAATTTAGATTTGAGAGATGTGATTAACACATGTGGATCGTGAAAGGTGACCATTATAGTATTGTTTACGCTATTACACTATAATATTATGATTGATAATTTATCATTTGATTAAATAAAATTATTATTTATCATCATTATATTATAAAAAAATATTATTTTATTATTAAATTAAAATAAAATTATATATTATTACATTAATTAAAAATTATTATATATCATTAAATTATATCACATTATTTGAAAATATTATTATAGAATTCAGCAAGTGAAAAAAATGGTTTATAGAGGACGGGAGCACTTTGGAGAGAGGCACTCGTTGGATAAAAGAAATTAAGAGCTATGGAGATGTTTTGGGAGGTTGCGATAGGAAAGTTTATGGTCATGTGAAGCTTGTGCCATCAATTACACAGCGCTTCCATGTTCAATGGCTTAAAAATGGTGAGCAAGGTATTACTCTCACTGTCCTAAAATTTCAATTCATTTTATTTTTATACACATATTAAAAAATATAAATAATATGATTAAAATAATTAATTTTATATATTTCTCAAATATATCTTCACATTCATATTAAAATAAATAATAATAAATATTCTTAAAATTATTAATTATTTAATATAAAATTAAAGACAATTAATATGATAAAATTGACTGATATATCTCAAATAAATGAATTTTACAAACTAAAATTTCAAATTTTTTTTAAAAAAATTCATTTAAAAAATAAGCAGCAAACAATTTTATTTATTAAAATTTATCCATTAAACATTAATTTTATTTAATTTTCAATATACGCATCAAATATTTGATGTTTATAAATTTTTTATAACAATATATTATGTAGGGGGTAAATAAGTAATTAGAAAATTAATTACAGTCTATAAAAGAAAATGTACTATACTTTAAAATTGATGGAAAAAAAATATAAACTGAAAATTTGGAACGAATATACTAGTTATTTCATTGGACAAAAAAAAAAGTACTAGATATTTCCACAAAAAGGCCCCTCATTGGTTGAAGGGAAATAATAATATTGATAGGGATATCGTGGGAAGAATGCACACACAGTGGTTTTTTTTTTGCTAAATATCAAAAATATTCAAAGTAGACTGTTAAGGTTTAAATACATAAAATCCTGCATTACATAGCATATACTCAATTATTAAATTATAAAATATGTTAGCTATCCCAGTACAGATTCCTGGGGATGTTTATTATTATTATTATTGTTTTTTTAAATATAAATTTATTTAAATATATATGAAAAGTAAATAAATAAAATTGTAAACAAATAAAGAAATTTTGTATTTAAAAAATTAGAGATAAACATGATCTAGTATGATCATTATTACTATGACTTTCTAAATTTTTTATAAATATATAAAATATACAAAAAAAATATCAAAACTGAAAAATTTTATATTTAATTTTAAAAAAATAAAAAAAAATTATCAACCACATTCTAAAATATAATAGCACTATAAATAATGAAAGCAGTTGTACCTATCGTGGCAAAATACATCCTCAGGCCCTTATGATCACGACCATTTCTTTGATATGCTTTACAAAATAAATAAATAAATAAAATTATAAAAATGATCATAGTACAAAAGTTTTAGGATGTATTTTGCCTATCAATCATTGTTGCTAAATTATTAGCCAACATAGGAACTACTATATGCTATGTATACATATATAGCCATCCTTTTCTGGAGCAAGATATGAGGGAATAGTGGACAGACAATCATCTTTCATGCGATTAAAACCTGCCTCTGCAGCTATTGGCCTTTTTCGATTGACTAGACAAATCTAAATATAATTAATATGGGACACTAATTAGCCTGTCAAATTGGTGTAACAGTGAACTGGAGTGGTATACAGCTCAGGTACAATAACTGCATGTTAGCACGTGAAATTCGTGTAACAGTCGGTTAGTCAATTCGAGTGGTATGCATAGCAGCGGCGGTCGGAACTTTATTGACCGGAAGAAAGCCATGCCGCCCTCTGTCTCTCTCTCTCTCTCTCTAAACTTTATAATTAGATTTTTATTTGCAAAATTTTAGGTATATCTTTAGAAAAAGTATTAATACTCCCCTCAAACTTTTTATGTTTTTGCCCAGCCCCCTATATTGTTAACTAAAGTTCATTTATATCCACTTAACTATTAATTTAAATCCTCTTACATTCTTAAATTTTAATTTTAATCACCATACTTTTAACATTTTTTATTTATATCATTTTCTATATTTTATTCTAACTCCATATACTTTGGAAAAAAAAATTTCACCTTTCTATTGATCAAATTCTAATTTTGTCCTTGACACAACTCCACTTCTTTCACATGGACAATCATCATGTATAGTTCACAAATTTCTGTGATTTAATAAGTTAATATATATAATATATGCAAACAATATTTTGAAAATTAGATCAGACTAATCGATCAAATTAATAAAAATAAAAATTAGATCAATATTTAGTTTGGCTTGATCTAAATCAATTTTTAGTATTTTTATTTGTAATTATTATAATTGTAATTATATATTTTAATATTTTTAGAATTTTAAAGTTGGTTTAATAATATTTTTGGATTTGATTTATTGTTGAATTAATTGAATTATCTCAATCGAATCGCGAATCAGTTAATTAACCGATTACTAATTGATTTAGTTTTTAAAACATTGTATATGAATCTAACATTGTGTGTGTGTGTCTGTATATATATATATATTAAGAGAGAGAGAGAGAGAGAGAGAGAGAGTGTTTTAAATGGATTTTTCTCGTCCATGCATGTTGGCGAGGAAGTCATAAGAGTCAGTAAAATATGTTTGGGAAAGTTTCTGGGATTTTAATTGAATCTTCTCTCTGAAACCATCATAAAAGCATTTCTTCTATCCACCTCATAATGTGAAGTCGAAAAATATTGTGTTAATGAGGACCTTTGCGCGAAGCTTATGGACTCTATATTTATTCACTCTTCAAATTTGGAATAAGATTTCCCTTTTTTTTAAAAAAATATCTGGCTCATAAAAAATTCAACATAACAAATTTATGTAATTTATATTTGAATAAGTTAGAAAAAATTATTGAAATAACAATTACGTTAAGCATATTAACATATCATGTGATGTATAAAATTTTATATTTAATTTAAGTGTAAAATTTAATAAAATCTTTTATTTTATAACTCATTAAAAAATTCTATCAAATTTGATAAATTTTAATTTAATAATAATCAATTTTAAAGATTTAATAAAATAATATTTTAAATAAATTTTATTTATATTAAATATACAAAATATTAACTAATAAATAAACTTCATGAAAATTATAAAGTTTATTTATAGCAAGCAGAATGGATAGGATGGTTATATGCAGTGCCTTGCTTGCGGGTTAAAATTCTTGATTTTGAGGGCATTTTATACTTCTTCTGGGTTCTATTCCCTTAACTATGAGAAGCCCAGCTCAGTATTAGTAGCATTGTTCCTCTCCCCGTTATACATGCAAGTGGATTTTAAACTAGCCCATTTTCTAACAAAACATAACCCATATCCAGGATAGTAATCAAAACTAGCCAACCTAATATTATCAAATAATAATATATTTCTAATATATTCGTAGCTAACCAGTAAATAGCATAATTAGAAGCCATTACTCTCAAATAAGTTTCCAGAAAAACAAAAATACTACTAGTTCTGTCAGAATTTAGATGAAAATCCTTCCCCAAAAAAAAGGAATTTAGATGAAAATTTATGGAAAGAAATAAAGTTCTTATTATTATCCACTTTCATTTAATTCAAAAAAAACAAAAAATAAACATTAGAGTACTTATTAATTAACTAACAGAAGATTATGATGTTAATTAATATTGGATTAAGTATATATATATATATATATATAATATTTAGTAGTTAAGTGCATTATTATTTTTTTGGACAAAGTATTGCTTTAAATTCTCCTCTCCAAGCTAAAGAAAAAAAAAAAACTCTACTATTTGGTTCAATATTATCTATTATATTTAAATAATTTGAACTCCTTAATTAAAATATTAAAAATTTACTATTAACATATATTCATTCACTTTGTGAAAATCTAAATTTAAACTTTGTAATGAAATCTTAACCATCCATTTAAAATAAAATGAAGTATAAAAATTGTTATTTTATCATATTCATATATACTTTGATAAAATCATATCAATATACATTAAAAGAAAATCAATTAGAGTTGCTGTAAGTCCTTTATAACTTTCTCTGATTCAGGGCGGATCCAAGCTTTTTTGTTTCCCCTTCAACTTTTTCCATATTTTTTTTTTTATCATTGTAAAGATTTGTTTGCCTTCTATCTTTTTTAATTTGCTCCTTATTAACTTTATATTTTTCTTTATTTATGCTATCCTAAAAATTTTAAAAGTTTTTCTTGTTAAATTTTTTTTTATACATATAAATTCAAAATTTACCAAGTTCCAAAATGATGTATTTAACCTTTTCATTTTTTTATTAGAAGTTGAGTAAAACTATTAAATAATATTGTAAAAACTATTATATTTAAATCATTAATCAAACTCCATTTTTCTTTTTGAAATTTTAGATAAGGTCATATTCATCTTTTTTATATTAATAATAGTTGCAATACTACTGAACAAAATTAAATATGAATCAATTCATTAAACTTTAAATTTAGTTGATTTTCATATTCTTTTTATATATGATTAGATTCTTATATTTTATAACTATTTTTTCTATAAAAAATATATAATTATAAATTTTGTTCTCTTTATATTCAATTGTAAATGATATATTATATTATTTTCATTAGTATTTATATTAAGTAATGATTTATTTATATATGAATATTATTTATGATATGGTTTAAATTATCTTACATAAATTAAATATTAGTATACAAATTAATTGATATAAAATTCAATGAAAATTCATTTTTCTATTTGTGATAAATAAAAATTATCAACAATAAATATAAATAATTATTAGGCATCTTTTAAGTTATAAAATTACTATACATTTTGATCTTTTTAAAATATAATCTTGTATCGGTCCATAATCTAATTATCATCTTTAAATAAATATAATCAAATATGATTTTTTTCATTGAAAACCTTAACACTATAAAAGCAAAAAATGCAAAATCAAAAACCTTAATATTATAAAAGTTGATACTTTTATATTGATAAACTTCGAACTCCCTATCTCCTATAGAAATTTTATGCATTTGGTATTAATATGCATTATTAGATCATAATCAACTAAATTATAATTAAAATAGAAACTCGACTCTCATAGCCACTAAACTAAAATTATATGTGTATGATATCACATCTTGCGGAGATAAGATTGTCAATGGAGCTCAACTAGACATTATTGAAGTTGCGACTGGTTTCACATTATTTGGAAACATTATAAGCGCTATTAGAGCACCAGTGCCCACCATAAAAAGAAAAAATCAAGCTTGGAAGGGGCAAAGTCATAAAGAGTATATGGGTCTCACAACTTATTTATTAATCACAACAAGAAAGTTGTCAATAGCAAGCGAACGTTTGCTAAAGAGAAGACTTGAAAAAACAAATAAAATGACTTGAATATTACAATTTTAACTATATTGTAGTTTTAGACTGACCATCAATAATTTAGAGCTCAAATAACCATACAATAATCTTTTCCTTTTTTTGGAAAATTAATGGTCTTAGGTTGAACTTTTGATTTTTCAGAAATGATATTTTATTGAATTATTCATTAATGAGTTCTCTAGTGAGAAGTGACTCAAACAACCAACTTGTGTTATTGTTGATTATTGTTGCCTCATTTTATACCCTTTCCTTTTTCTCATTAATTATTTGACGATGTTCTAATTCCACAATCAATTGAGGTTGGCGTGCTGACCATTCTACATTGAAATAATCTTAAGCTTGAGACGCATAATGCTGTTTTCAATTATGGTTTCTGATCATTAATGCCATGTCTGTATCTAAAAGGATAAGAGCTTATTATTAATGTTCATATAGCTGAATAGATCATATGTGTGATAGCCAATCCTATTGCTTCACTCTTTAATCTCAAATTTGAAAATATTCAATCAGCTTTTTTTCCCTTTAATTTCACGAGTTATACGGTGGATATCTTCATTTTTTTTTGGGAATCTCTTCGTATGTAATATAGAATTGAAATAATAATATAATTCTAATGAAAATCTAAAATTTTTATTTTAAGTGATCAAATTCTGAAAGATTAGTCCAACAATTTATTATTAGCGCCTTCCATTTCAATATGGATATTATTTACTTTAATATTAATGTATAAGTCCATAAAAGACATATAAAATTAAACTCATGATATTTACACTTATATTTTCTATTTTTATCATTTGAATTATCCATAATAACTTACTTCTTTATTTGTATTTTTCAATATATATATATATATATATAAGCGCAAAGAACAGATCAGCGTATTTTTCTCCATCTTAGGATTCCCTAAATCATCCTACAAGTAATTCAGACCCTGGCCCAAAGAAAAGAATGTGTTTGGAGAGAAACATGCTTTGATTTATCTAAAAAGCAAAACCTAAAAAGTGATCCCATATCAATATGTTTATTAAAAGAAGTAAACACATAGTGTTTTCCATTGATGTTGATGGGTTTGCTTTCTTATGTTATGGAATATACTTTAATTACAGGGTTCCACACTTACTAACTTTTGCACATAGAATTAGGCAAATGTTTATATCAACTTTTAAACCGCTGTTTTTCTTAATTTTTGTGTGGTATTGGTTTGTACTTGTGCCCACGGCCAGAGTAGGGATTTGATTCTAGATGGAATTGAGTGAAATTAAATTGATTAATTTTTTAAAAAATATAAATAGGATCAAATCGAATTAATATAATTTGATTTAATCATAATTCAATTTAATTTGAGTTATTTTTTAAAAAAATTAAAATATTTGAATATAAATAGTAATTTTTATAATATATTCTAAATATGTTTAGTATATTTTAATAATATAAATAATAAATTTAAAATAATCTTAAATTATTTTAGTTTGATTTAATCTGGATTCAATTAATTATGATTTAATTTTATAGAACTTTAGTTTGATTTAATTCAACTGAAATTTTTTCTCGAAAACTAAAATTGAATTGAATTAATTAAATTTTAAAAAATTAAATCAAATTGAACTTTTATTTAAATTGAATTAATTTAATATAATAGACTCGATTTTTCGGTTTCTATTGATTAGTGGTCACCCCTGCCCACGGCTTTACACAAATCATTGCCTTTAAAATTATAATTATACTAATGTAACAAGGATTTAAAAAAATAATCCCACTAACATTAAAGTATAGTTTCTTTTTCAGCATTATGAGGAAACTTTTAATATTTATAGGGGATAAATCTTTATCTACGTATAAATTATCAAAATATGAAGTTGAAAAGATGCATGAGTCCTATTAAAATTATATATAAATATAAAATATATCAATTCCAACAACTTCTATGAATTAATAACAATAATTTTTACAGAAATCATTAAATTACCTTAGTCATATCACAACAGTTCTCTTATATTTTTCATATATTGAATCACCGCATAATGCATTATCAAAACTTGCAAATACATAGTAATGTGTGCCAAAAAAAAATCATTACTGATGTATGCTATTAAAAAAATCATTATTGATTGATATTATTAAGAAATCATTTTATAACTTATATAGCAGTGGATATTTGATAATACGCTACTGTGGCTATTGAATTGGTTTTTTAGGATGGTCATTTGATGAAGTTGATTTTCAAAAGGTCTTGAGATATAGATTTCTTTAAAAATAATAATATATATTTTCTATAATATTATCAAATAATATCTAATAATATTTAAATATATTAAAAAAATTTACGTGTGATTTTGTTTATAATAATTATAATATCTATTTTGTTGATAAGATTGTGATTTTGATGAAATATTATCTTTCTTTTTTTTATTTACGAGGAAATATTAATTAAGGATGCAAATATCATTCCCAAAAGAAGACTTAAGTTTCTCTAAAAATAATATCACTTACTTTATTTGATGGAATCACTTTGCTTTATTTGATGGAAATATGGATATGGATATAGATATTGATAATGTCTTTTAATTAAATCAAAGGTCACTGAAGATTATAAAGTTTTAACTAATTAACTTACTTCACAAGTGATAATTTCTCTTATGAAAACCTTGCTCTTTGAAAAGAGAAAGGACAAAAGCTCTACACTACTTTCTCTTTTTTCATCATTTCAACCTTTTGAACTCTACAATTTCATCATATATATTATTCAACCTTTTTTTTTTTTTTTTGAAAATGTATATTATTCAACCCTAGAGACTTATGGACCTGAAACAAAGAAACCAAATAGACCTGCGCAAGAAATTGACCAAGCTAGGGCTTCAGCCTTCATGCAATAATTTGTTCAAATTCCATGCTATTTATCTTTATTGCATTATTAATATAATAATCCTCTATAAATTTCTTCAAAGTGAAGCACTTTTTAGTTTTTTTTTTTTTTTGTTTCTGTATATAAAATGTAAGTATTTTGTTAAACTTATTTTTTTAATAATTTTTATTATATATATATAAAAGGGCAAAAACCACCTGCGTGGAGCTCAAGATGATGAAAAAACCCTACCTCAAAAAGGGAAAAGCTTGTTTTTCGTTTGATTAACGTGGATTACTCAACTGTATATTCTTCTCTGTTGTCTATTTCTGCATGGATAAATTATTAATTGGCTGAATTTTATATCAATGATTGATTGTGGTTTCGGTAGGCTGCCTCCACGTCCCGTGGCTGGATCTTTTCAAGGTATGAACTCCTTTCTCTTCGCCTTTGTCATTTTTTTTAAATAAAGCTAATTATATTTTTATTTAAATTTAAACTTATAATTTTAATAACTTCAATTAATATACATATCCTTAATGATAAATGCAAAATTATTTAAAAGTACATCTATGATTTGAATTTCACCATTCCCCTTCTTACACAATATCAAAAGAAGAAAAAAAACCAATTTATACCATCAATATTCTTTTTCATGAATCCTCCCTAAATCTCAAATAATTATTCCAGCTAAATTAACAACAGAATATATAACTATTTTATTCATAACGAAGGAGTTGCTAGTGTTGGAATTTTATTCTAAATTTTTTTTCCATTGGGATTTCATATATCAGTAGCAGAGACTTAGAAAACTTTAAAAAACACTAAATTTGACATATGATTGGCCTAATCTTTTCTTAACATAATGCCAAGTGTACATAATAACATTTCAATTCACATTTTTCTTTTTCTTTTTTTTCCCTTTTTTTGATGGGACGTCAAGGCGTTAATCCTTCCTCATTTAGAGGTATTTCAGCAGCCAAAAAAAAAAAAGGCATTCAAATTTGTGCAGGTGGCACTTGGTCCCAAGCACTAGGATTCCAAAGTGGATTCTAATTTGTATTAGGTATGCTTTTTAGCTCAATGTGGCCCCTCTAAAAATTGAACTTACTTCAAGGACTTTATATAGGTGCACACAAATTATGCAAAATGTAAATAATAATAAAATAAACAAACAAAAGAAAGCCCTAACTAACTTATATGGGTAAGAAAACAATGAATTGAGTTAAAAAAAAAAAAAAACAATGAATTATGTATCTTCTAGAAGCAATTGAACATCCATTAAAAAAAAAAAAAATTGGCCCTCAAATTTTATTTTCCTTTTGTTTCCTATAGCTGAATATGATCAAATGGCGAAGAGGCAGCTACAGGTTGGCTGATTTTGCTGATTTTACCTCTCTCACTCTTTTTCCACTTAATTTCAAAAGAAAGTATAATCATCGGCACTTTATGATTCTATAAATGATGAAAAGTATCATTTTTTTAATTGTTTAATGAATGTTTGCGTTTCCTTCCAAAAAAAATTCAATAAGATGTTTAATAATTGAGAATTACAAAATGATTTTTTTTTCTTCTTCATCTAAAATTAAAACTTGTATATCTCAAAAAAAAAAATTGTAAAGTTAGCCAACTTATTAATAAAAAAAAATTCAAATCTGAAAAACATAAAATTTCACAAATGAAATGAACATCGAATGTCCCTTTGCTAGTCTTCCAAAATTATTATTATTATTCCTTTGCTCCTTGATGGTCTTGTTGCTTACTTTATACGACAAGCAGAATCTCACGGTCAGTCTTTTAAAAATGAATGGCCAAGATGGGGTTACAGATTCATTTGGACCTCAACTTGGGTGCCACGTGTCTTCAACGGGTGCCACGTGTCTTTAGTAGGTGCTGCTATTCATTCCTGTCAACGTGGTCACGCTGGCAAGCGTGTTGAATTATGAAAATACAAATATCACGCTCCTATCAGGCCGCGTGAGTACCACGTATTCTTAACACTATGTTTGGAATTATGAAGAAAGAAAAATATAAGAGTTTTCTTTCTTTATATTTAGATAAATAAAAAAGAAAAGAAAATAAATTTTATTTTTAATTCTCATATTTAAATAAAAAATAAAATTATTATTTCATAAATTTTCTATTTTATCTTTAATTAAAGAAACACTATTCATATTATTATTGTTAATTGAAATTAAATATATGAATATCAATATATATGTATATATTGATACATCAATGTACACTGATATATCAGCATATCAATATATATATATATATATATATATATATTTCTTTGGCTAACACAATTGTTGCTTTATTTTTATAACTTGCAAATTCTTTCTTAGCTAGCGCAAGTTTTTTGTTTTCAACTGCAATTTTTTTCCTTCATATGAATTTTGTACTCAGTCAGTTGTTTTTTGTTCTCATTTTTTCAGAGAAAAATATGGGTAATAATGAAAATTTATAAAAAAAATCTTTCACTTTTTCATATTTTCTCTCCAAAATGAAGATTTTGGAGAGAAAATATAGGAGGTAAAATAGATGATATTTTCTTTCCTTTTACATTTTTTTTTGCTTCCCAAACAGTAAAAATTATTTTCCTCTCTAATTTTCTCTTTTTATTTTGATTCTCTCTTATTTTCTTTTCTTCCAAACACAACGTAAGTCAAGTCTACTCTCCTTTACCAAAAAGCACAATTTAAAGATGCAAATAAATCAAAATAGCTTTTATTTAGTAATAGTTTGACTAAATAATGAGAAAGCAAATAATAATATGAAAATTATAAGACATATTATTCATAAAAATTATTTATGAGAAATTAAGATAGTTTTACTCATGAAATTATGATCAAGTAAATAATAATAATAATAATAATAATAATAATATCATTATTATTTAATAATATGATGTATTATATTCAACAATATAACACATATAACATGCTTTTGTTTATCCTTTCGATTCAAATGAAATTTTTAAGAATAATTAGTAGTAAATTCATGCGTTTGCATAGTATAATTATAATAATAAATTTAAAATTAAAATTTATTAAATAATTGATTTAATTAAATAATTATTTATTATTTATAAATTTATTTCAAGTAAATAAAATTTCTAAAATTTATAATTATATTCAAAAATAGTTATAATAAAGAATTATATATTGATTTGTACTTTCAATTTTTGATGTCACAATTTCAAAAAATTATTAAATTTGAATAAAATAATTTCTGACAATTAATTAATTACATAATATTAAGTATTTCATAGTAAAAAAAAAAATTAACAAATAATTACAATAAATATGACACATTTTAAGAGAAATTTTATTAAACTTAAACACAATGATTTTGGATAATCTTATAGTTATGTTAGCTTTTATATATTCGAAATTTTGTATAGGCAATGAAAGTAATTTAAATTTTGATTTACCATTTAGAATTTTTTTTAACTTTTTTATTTTATGTTTAAAAGTTGTTTAAAACTTTTATTTTTAATTTTTTTGTTTTTTCACATGATTTTGATTTCTTTTAAAATTTTACTTTCTAAATTTTGTAATTTTTTATCTAAAAAGATTTTTATATGACAGTTAATTTTTTAGTTATTTATTTATAATTTTTGATGAAGCGCAACATAATATAAAATAATGACATATTACCGCATTATATATAATTATTTCATAAATGACAAATAATAATTTAAAATTGACTCTAAGACTAAAATTAATAATATATATTGATATTGATTAATTATTATGATTGATTTCAACAAAATGCATATTAATATACTATATATACATGTGCACAGTGAAATAAAAAATAATAATTCAAAATTAAAATTTCAGGGAAAATGCAAATTCAAAATTTAGTAACAAAGTTCAATAAAGAATATTTATCAAAATCGAGAGAATGTAAAAAAAAAAAAAAAGAAAAAGAAAAACATGGGCATAAAATAATTTTCTAAGAGAACAAAAATCTTTAACAAACTCTTGTGGTCACAAAAATAAAACAAAAGTTATTAAGCGATTAAAAGCTTCTCGAATCAAGGCCTAGACATCATTTCGATGAGCATAGAGGATGGAATATAGTATTTAACCTAATTAACAAAAAAACTAATCTAAAATTAAACTAATTAGTATTTAACCGAATCAAGGCCTAGACATCATTACTTTAAAAATTCATTAACAAATTAAAAGCTGCACTTCTTCTAACTCATGGTTTTTCGAGAAAGCAAAATGAAGCTTAGCCCGGCAAAGTTCAAACAGTTAAGTTGAATCAAATAATGAAATAAATTGAAAGATTCCCTTATTACATATTGATTATTATGAGAAACTATAATTTGGCTTTTTGAATTATTTTTTATTAAACAAACTTAAGCTTTTGCTGTGGTTAGAGATTACAATGTTGTCTCATGTATCTTGAGGGGTCCATAGGCCACATTTATTAAGTATTCATAATAATGCAGATTTTTTTTTTGGTCAAACAAAATTTCCAATATTATAAACTAATTGATACTATATAGTAGACCAATATATTACCTGATATATAATATAAAAAACGTAAAAGACTTAGTTAATAAATAAATAAAGAGGCTAATGCTTGGATATGATAATAGGCTTATGATTGATTATACCATTCGTCAACATCCTTCTTCTCATTATAACTTCTAAGTCATTGTAAGTTCTGTACTATTTTTGACCTAATACATTCCATTAAGGAAAATGATAGGTATATATAATTAAAACTAATGTTATTCTTAGACTTTTATTTAGATGATTTTCTCGATATTAGTAAAACAATATGATCATATAAATATAATAAGTAAATAAAAATATTATATAAAATAAATAAACAAATATCAATATTATGTATTTAAAAAAATTCAAGCTAATTAAATATATTTTAATAAAATTACTGTCATCATTGGAGTTATATTTAAATGTTTGAAACATAAAATATAAATAAAAATAAAAATAGATGAAAAACTACAAATTAATACAGGCATATAAAAATGAATATTAATTGTGATAATTATATATTAAATTTGTATAAAAATGAATATTAAGTGCGATAATTATACATTAAATTTGTATAAAAAAAATCAAATACAACTTAAGATAACATGACACTGTATGTATATATACCTATCAGCTCCTTCACATTATTTACATATATCCACTATTATTATGATTTTCATTTAAAAATGTGTGAAAGTTTCTCTCTCTCTCTCTCTCTCTTTATATATATATATATATATATATAGAGAGAGAGAGAGAGAGAGAGAGTTTTATTTTTGTACAAAGTTTTCAATCATAATAATTTTCACATTACTTCTTATTCCTTAATCATGATTTGTTTTCTTAAAAAAAATTTGTTGAATATTAAACAATATACTAAAAAATGTGCTAAAATTAAAATAATCTTCAAAAATTTTTATCCTCAAAGGAGGAGTCAGATTTAATGGAATACTACCCATAAATATCTAAAATTATTAAGAGAGATCAAAGGGACCTTCTACTAATCTATATCAATAAACAATTTTCAAAGAAGAAACGAAAAAAAAAAAAAGAAGGTTTTTCCGACCACTATTTTCTCTTATTGATATACCCATTAGCAGCGCGTGAAAACACTGCTCATCTGTGGAAACTTTTATTAAGGATTTGTTTTTTGAGAAAGCAAAGCAAGTTATTCCTTCTACTTCATTAAAGCGGACACTATATTTGCCATTTCACTGGCTTTTTAGCTTGTGGATTGGGCATATTTAAATGCATATTTTTAGTTTTTTTTTTAACCTTGTTGATTAACTAATATTTAATAGTAATTTTCCGGCACTTTAAATGCCTCTCTCTCTGCTTCCTTACTGCCAAATCAAAACCATCGAATCTATAATCATTCTCTTTCTCTCTCTCTCTCTCTCCAAAAAAAGAAAAAATTTAACCCTCTCATGGAGATGCAAGCAAGCACACCAGAAGTATCAAAAAAAATATGGCACATAGTAAGAGTAATATTCTTCATGCTAAAAAAAGTAACATCAAAGAGCAGAATAATGAGTGATCTCCATTTCATGCTCAAACGAGGTAATAAGCTAGCAGGAAAGGCCATAGGCAACCTCTTCACCTACTACCACATCCACAACTACTCCTCCTTCAGCTGCCGATCCAATGACGCCCTCAACTACATTTCTCCACGAGAATACGAGTTCAGCTGCAGCAACAGCCCAGCTGTCTTCAACCCTTTTCATCACGCCCATAAGCGCAAACACCATTTCCATTACCCCAAGTCTTACAAATACGATGACGTAACAACCGTGGCTGCGGTGCAGAAGATGCTAGAGATGTTAAACAACGAGGTGGTGGAGGCTTCACCTATGGTGTTCCCTGGGTTTGGAAAAAGCCCAATGGTGAGGCAGTTGAAAGTGACTGACTCACCGTTTCCTTTAAAAGATGAAGGCGGTGATGGTCAGGTGGATAAAGCAGCCGAGGAATTCATCAAGAAATTTTATAGGGATTTGAAGTTGCAGAAGATTACCAGTGCTAATTCTCTTGAGTCACCCTACCATGGCATGTGGGGTCGATGATTTTTTGCTGGTCTTTGATGGCTGTTTTGATCTGTCTCCGCCGGGAATTAAAGATCACATCTTGTAAATTAAAGGCAACTTAGCATTGCGTGCACCTTCATTCCTGATCGACATTAATATGATTGGTTACCTTAGCTATTTGTCACATTTTTATTCCGTAAAATATCACATGATTAACCAATTAGTCATCCTACTTGAAGATTTACATCTAGGGATCATGTGTCTTTTTTTTTTGATGTGTCAAATAGCTGGGTTAATCATTTCTTGTAGAGATGACTAGGTGAAGGGTGCTACTTGTACTTCCATCATCAAAATTAAACAGTTTTTTTTTTTTTTTACAATAATAGTCAACTTTGTTTTTAATATTTTGAATTTTTATCTTTCTTGTTCTCTTATTCAATTTGCATGTATTTTCTGCCTGTCTACTTTTGTTCTTTTTCTCGCGTTTAATGATACCATTGCAAAACATTAAAAAGAAAATACTAAAGAACAAGAAATAAACAAAAAAAAAATTAAATTAAGGTGATTATGTTAAGATTTAATGTGATATAATGAAATGTAATTAAATATACTCAGATAATGTTAAGTAACATGTAATAAAATATAATCAAATATAAATTTAATGAATTATTAAATTAAAATTTATTTTGATTATATTATATTACGTTTCATTATATCTTACAAAATATTGTTTCAATAAATATTAAACTAATTTTTTTAATTACATTATATTTTATTATATCATATGAAATATTACCTTAGCTTTACGTTCCTCGCTCCCTCCCTTGATTAAAAAAAGCTGCCACTAGGTACGTAATTTCCTCTTTTGCACAGCAAAGATACATGGCCATCTCAGAACTTTTAATGTTAATATTGTGTAATCTCTAGCAAGATTGGTGAGGGCAGCCTTGGATTTATTGCTATTACCATTTTAACTTCCAATGTTTATGTCCTGTCTCTTTATATGTTGCTTTCAGATCATGTGTTTGGCATTAGCCAGGGTGCTGTGTTTTATTTTATACAGTTGAGAAGTCACCTGCCAATGCCATGCATGAAGTTGTCACAATTTTTTTTTTCTATTTATTTATTGTTTTTGTCATTTGAATAATCATTTATGTGATACTACACTATTACTATATTTGTGAATTCGATTCCAATCCAGCTTGTCCAGAATCTTATTCGTGATTCACCTAATTAAGGTTTACAATCCTTTCTTTTTTTTTTTTTGAAAGAAATGATTGCATTAGATTAAGAAGCAATATCAGCAGACGACAGGTCTGCTAACCATGGAGGAGGGACAGAACCCCAACTTCCAGGACCTGACATAGAACCTCCTACTCTAGCTAAATAATGAGCAGTATAATTCGCAGATCTACGAACCCAGGAGAATTTAATCTCTCTTAAAGGAGCAACAATGGATTTGCAATCGTCAATAATAACACCCAAATCATTGGCAACAGCATTCGAATCTTGCAAAGCATATAAGACCAGCTGGGAATCCATTTCTACAACCACCTTCGGGTACTTCATCCTCTTAAGCTAGCTCAAAACTTCCCTTATCCCTAAAGCTTCAACTTCTTGGGCCGAAAAGTTACCAGCAATACTGTAACAATTAGCAGCAATTAAAGCACCCTCCCAATCACTCAGAACGAAACCATAACCCATCTTACCTGCGGACTCAAATGAGGCCGCATCAATGTTGGTCTTTAACCCCCCGCAGGCTTTTTCTAGCAAACCGTACCATCCAAATAATTTGAACTCTTGCAATCAAAGAACTGGTTCTTAGCCCGTGCAAGATTCCAATTAAACAGAAAATTACCCGCAAGATGTAGAACTGCATCAACCATGCTAAACAGACCTTTCCACACCACATTGTTCCTATTATTCCAAACACTCCAACAAATTATGACTGCCGAATTGCTTTCATCATTATTACCGCGGGCAAATAAATTACAAAGCCATTCTACAAACGACCCACCATCGTCAACAAAGCCCACCTCAGATGGCATCCAACAAGTTTTTGCAAACTCACATCGCACTAAAGCATGAAAAATAGATTCAGCAGCTCGCTGACAAACCTTACAAATAGGATCGACCTCAACTCTACGCCACCTTAACAAATCCATTGTGGGAAGACAATTAGCCACCACCCTCCAAATAAAATTTTTAACCTTCGGCGGAGCCGCTAACTTCCGACCTTAAACCAAATGTTTGATGTATCACCAGCAAGTTGCTGCCTCATTCTCATTTGCAAATTGTACCAGCTTTAAACCGAAAAATTTCCTTTGGCACCTTCAAACCAGTACCAACCATCCTCAATTCTCCTATGAGACAAAGGAAACTTCAAAATAAGCTCCCTATCTCTCGCATTAACCAAATCTGAAATAACATCAACATCCCCACAAAGCTGGTCAGACACCATTAAATTATTTACACACAAAGTCTAGATCTCTTCATGAATAATTGAAGTAACAAAGCCATTCTCATTATCCGGCAGCCAAGGATCACTAGCAATCACTGTCTGAGTACCATTCCCAATCCTTCTCCGGCTTCCTCTTAAAACTAAATTCTTAGCTGCCATTACGCTCCTCCAAATGTTGCACGGATTGCTACCTAGAACAGTAGAACGAAAATCCTGTCTTGGAAAATACCGTGCTTTAAAAATGCGAGCAACCAAGGTATTAGGTTTTGTCAAAAGTTTCCACCCTTGTTTGGCTAACATTGATATATTCAATTCATGAATCTTCTTAAAACCCATCCCTCCAAATTTTTGGGGTTTGCAGGGCAGATCCCAATGAAACCAATTAATACCTTGGCCTTTACTGCCCCACCAAAAGGAATTCAACATCTTCTCCAACTCCTTGCATAAATCCAGAGGCAGCAAAAACATATTCGTCACATAATTAGGCAAAGCATGTGCCACGGTTTTGATTAAAACCTCCTTGCCCGCCCGAGAGATCCATTTCCTGTTCCAGCCTTGAATTTTTTTCCACACTTTGTCCCGGATAAAACGAAACACCTCAGACTTCCTTCTCCCAATCAAAGAGGGCAACCCAAGATTGTTCCCATGATCAGTAGTACCCATGACTCCAAGAAGGGAGCAAATACTGCTTGCCATAGAATCATCAACGTTAGTATTAAAAGAAACGGAGGATTTATTTAAATTTACTTGTTGACCCGATGCACACTCATAAAGGGCTAACACATTTTTAACCTCAATAGCCTCACGCTCCTTAGCTGCAAAAAAAAAAAAAGGGAAACAATCGTCTGCAAATAACATATGTGAAATCGAAGGAGCCCCTCTTTCCACAATGCACCCATGCTAAAGACCCGCTCTTTCCCTACGTCGAATAAGGGCACTCAAACCTTCAGCACACAAAATAAAAAGTTAAGGTGATAAAGGATAACCTTGCCTTAAAATCCCTCTCCGGAAAAATCAGCCCCAACTCCCTCCCTTCTTTTAACACAATAGCTAACTGTCGAAACACATAACATAACCAAGTTGACCCATCTCTCATCGAAACCCATACGCAACATCGCTGCTTTAAGGAAACCCCACTCTAACCGATTCTATATCTTGCTCATATCAATCATCAAGGCGGTTACACCTTTTTGACCTTGCGATTTCCTCTTTAAGTGATGCATTATTTCTGCTGTAATGAGGATGTTATCTATAATAGCTCGACCTGGAACAAAAGCACTCTGGAATTCAGACACCAGACAAGGCAGAATCAGCTTCAAACGATTAGCTAGACCCTTCGAAAAGATCTTATAAAGCACATTGCTTAGTGCAATAGGCCTCAAATCCATCATGGTCTCCGGATTCTGCTTCTTAGGAATTAATACAATCATCCTTTCGTTAAGCCCTTGAGGAAAAGATATTAAAGCACTCCACACAAGCAACCACCACATCTTTACCCATAATATGCCATGATTTCTGAAAAAGGCTGGATTCACACCGTCCCAACCAGGCAACTTGTCTGGATGCATGCTAAACAAAGCATCTTTAATTTCACTTTCCAGAAGAGGGGCAAGTAACATATTGTTTTGCTCCAAGATGATGCTCGACTCAACACAATCGAGGACATCAGCCATATTACTCGTAGCTAAGGGTTGAAATAATTAACTATAACATCGTCCAACCCAGTATCCATCGTTCTCCATCTCCCCAAAGAGTCTCTCAACTGCTTAACACAATTTTTTTCCCCCAAGCTGAAGAATGAAAATACAGAGAATTCGTGTCGTCCTCTTTCAACCAAAATTGTTTGGCCCTCTGTTTCTAATAAATCTCCTGATCATGAAGCACGTCATTGTAATGTCTTTTAGCCGCATTGAACTCCTCCACACCAGCTTGAACTCTACGATGTCTTAAAACTTGCATTTGGTGCTTACAATCCTTAAGCCGCTTACGAAAATCTTTGGCCTCGTGACCAACCCAGTTTGTCAAAGCAACGCCACGTCTATCAATGCGATAATGAATAAGGAAACCCAATGTAGCATCCCAGCTTTACTTAATCACATCACATAACCCAGCCTCCCTGACCCAGACATTCTCAAAGCGGAACCTTCGATTTCTATTAGATCTAACCAAAGGTTTGGGATTAAGAAAAATTGGTGAGTGGTATGAGGTAGTAGCCTCCAAACTATGAACAATTGCTCATCCAAAAAGCGAACACCAGTTCGTCGATGCCAAGACATGATCAAGGCACTCTTCCACCCAGTCACTGGTGCCTCTAGATCTTTCCCAAGTAAAGGGATAACTCTTACAACCCAAGTCCACCAACCCATTATCCTCAACCGTCTGTTTGAACCCTTGCAACATCCAATTTGGATGAGCGCGATGCCCTCGTTTCTCATTAGCAAACAACAGATTATTGAAGTCACTCATTATCCGCCATGGAAGAGATGAGCCATGGGATAATGATTGAATAAGGTTCCAAGATTCTCTTCTTCGTGAGCTTTTAGGTAACCCATAGTATCCGGTCAACCTTCGATTTCCAAACTCCTCTATGGTAACTTCCACATCAATAAAATTCCTTCAGAAGCGTGAAAGCCTTACGGAATCCTGTTTTTTACAAAGCAGGGCCAGACCCCCCCACTATGGCCAACCGTATCAGCGACAAACAGGCCCCACAAAACCCAATTTAATTCTAATGGGCTCCAACTTTTCTCTCGTAGCTAAAGTTTCCGTCAGGAAAATTAAATGTGGCTCACAATCGTGTCCTATCCATGGGTTGCCAAGCCCACAGCAGTTCCAGCTGAAGAGACTCATTGGTCTAGGTGGGCCTGCTGTCCAGGTCCTACCGCTGCTCCATTTTTTGGTTGTGTTTCCAAAACAACAAAAAATCCGAAAATCCCTCCACTCCTTCCATACTTTTTTCAGAGGTATCTTCAATTCTGCGCTTTTTTGAGTTCCCAATAACCAATCCATCTTATTGGGCCTCAGTATCAGCAACGCCCAAGCTATTATTTTGACATTCACAGACTAGATTCTTACCATTATCATTCGAATCACACACTTTCCCCCCTTGCAAGCATTTTTCCAAATTTGCTCTAATCACTCCACGATCCCCTCCACTCATCCTGCCTTCTGCTCCAAATCGTGTCACGACATTATCTCCATTATCTACTACCGTATGCTCGTTCCTTCCTAAATCATGGCCTTGCCCAACATTTCTGCTTTCAACCCAGCTATCACCCGCTGATGTTCTCAATCACCGTTCCCCGCCCCTTGCTTGGGACCTCTTTGTCGGATCTATCATCAAAAAGCCATAAGGTTTAACAATTTCTGTCGGCGGACATTCATACAATCTTGCACGTGTCTTCTCGCCATGCCCCAGTTTGCCACATAGGAAAAGAAAAACACCAGGACGTTCATATTGAGATTCCACCCAAACCCACTCTCCCCCATTTTTCTTTATTTTCATACTACGGTTTAACGGTAGACAAACATCCGCAGAGACTCTTATACACATGTAATTTCTCCAAAGGCCAGATAAATTATTTTCATCTGGGGCTACAAAGTTTCCGATGTAATTCCTAATACTGGTTATCACCTTCTCGGACATGAACCCCACTGGTAAATTCATAATTTGAACCCATAAAATAGCATGAAATAATTGAACAGACTGCGGTTGTTCATTTTCCTCCGATCTCTTCAATAACAGAATATGATTGTCGAACCTCCAAGGTCCCATATCCAATGCTCTCTGGACATCCACTTCATGGAAAAATTGGAACAAAAACAATCCAGGAGCCAATTCACTAATACAGACTCCCTTTCCTGGTCGCCATAATGATGCCATCGTACTACACCACATGCACTTTGATACTCTTTCTCAGTAAGAAAGCGCCCAACTAAAACGAAACCCCTCCCGTACCGCTCCCACTTCCTTCTCGTCCCCGTCAAAGACAATCCCCTCATTTTCTTCATCATCTATCGTTAGCCAAGCATAAGAATCAAGTGTTGGATTCACGGAGAAAAACTTGTGACCAGACAAGACACAGCAAAACTTGTCAAGAGACAAGACAGTCTGTTATTACAACTTTTTATATCACAGAAAGACAAAAAGTACTGTAATTTTGGTTTCAATAGAGCGAAAACCTGTAGAATGAGATTCATTTTCTATCTTTTAAATCAAGGTTTACAATCCTTAATTAATTAATTGATTCATTCTTTCTGTTTTGCAGTCTCCATACTTGTTTTTTACAAAAATGGGCTGTGCACTTCATCCATGGTCTAAACTCAATACTCCTTAATTAATAACGAAATCCATTCATACATAATTTTAACTTTGGGGTTCACTGCACTTGTTAAATATTAATTCTAATAATCACAGATTTGTTTCGCCCTCTAATCAATAAGTTCAAATTTAGAATAACAGATCATTAAATTATATCAATTAATTTTTAGCTTAGCAGGACTGAGTTTTTTTTTTTTTCCTTTTTAATAAAAATATTATGTTATACCCCTCCGTCTCAAATTGATATACTTGTTTCTTTTTACATATAAATTTAAAAATATTATGTAATTTAGTTAAAATAGTTATTTTTCCTTTACTTTTTCCATTATATCCTTGTATTAGTATTAAAATACTAGATAAAGATAAACAATACTCCTATTAAATAGTTTTGAAATTTGTTGTAAATAGTTTTGAAATTTGTTGTTCTCTAATATAAAACTAAAGACAATTAATATCACTAATAAATGAAATTATCAAATCATAAACATTAAAATTTCAAATATGAAATTTTGTTTCAACTTTCAACAAGTATATTAAATTGTTATTATTTATAAGTATAGATAATCATGAAATTAAATTAAGGTAAAATGAGAAATCAAGTATTTAATACTTTCAAAAAAAAGAAATCAGTTATTTAGACAAAAAAAAAAAAAAAACAGACCTATCAATTTGAGATGGATGAAGTAGTTTGAATTCTAATTAAAACAAAATTAATTAAATAAATTGAACTCTTTGTAAAAAATATTGGGCTATGGTAAATTCCTAAATTTTTGTAATATATATATGCTCTGACTTTGTCCATCACTACCACAACCAAACATGCTCTAAATTTATCCATCACCACCACAACCAAACGTGCTCCAACTTTATCCATCACCACCACAACCAAAATGCTCTAACTTTATCCATCAATCACCCCCTCCCCCAAATATTAATAATTTACTAGTTATGGTAAATTATGCTTCTTTTATTTACTGCTTATTAATATTGCAATATTACTCTCTTTTTTTCCTTTTTTTTTTTTTTTTGAGGATATACAATATTGGAGTTGTGCAATTGAGGTAAGTAAAGAATTTAAATTTATAAACAGGTAATAGGTAGATGACAGTATTAATAGAGAGGGAATCAAAAGGTAAGAATATCCATTTATCTTTGTATGCATATCTAGCTATTTATAACAACAGTATAAGTGCATGAAATATTTTCTGAAATGATATAATTTATTTTCCGCACACAAACAATATGCATGTAGTTTTCTTCATGGGATAATATAAACTTTTACGTCCTTATTAGCTACCCAGTAGAGATGCGTTAATTCCAACACACAGCTCCATTATTCATTATATAAGCCACAAGATAGCATTAGAGTTTGAGGTTAGTGGTGCTAATGAATCTTACTGTGACAACTATGGAGAACAAAAAGAGAAACAACGGTTATTGTTGTTGGGAATTGAAAAATCAGACACTTCAAACTTTATTTCTACGTCCAATTTCATTTTAATTTACTTTAAACTATGAAGGACAGCCTTGACGATCGGATGTGGGGCAATTTCTCCTACCTTGCTTGTGGTTCACGTTTGTGCATATCTATCCACCACCAAACGTGTGGACGTCGAACCAAACCATGAATTACCCTTTTGTAGATCTAATCTATGCTGCAAAAAAACAATTTCCATTGGCAAAAGCTTTTTCTATATTTTTTTTATTTAATATTTGAACTTAGCAGTTGAACAGGTTCAGTTTAAAGTATTGATTGTCCTCTAATCTCACAAGTACTCACTAGTTTCTTTTAGTAAAATAAGCTTTCATTTGGTTGGAATTTTAAATTTCTGAATTTTGAAATGGGTTATTCGTTGAACCAAAACTTATTGATAAATCACATATTTACATCTCATAATACTGTGTTTAACATATCTAAAATTACTTTCCACACATATCTAAGGTTTAATCATTGTCGTGTATGAAATCATAAAATGTAGATATATCAACAATTTTAAGTAATGATAATTAAAATTCAAACTCTCAATCTTTTCAAAATGTTTAAATTAACCTAGTGTTAGTTGTTTGAGTTTAGTTTTAGGCGACTATAAATACTAATAGCTAGGAATGAACACAAGATTCAAAAATTCTTGAATTGGACTGAAATGAAATAAAAAATCCTCAATGTGAATAGTAAAATATTTGAATAGAATTGTATAAATTTTTTTAAATGAGATAGTATCCAGGATTTTATATTATCCGAATTGAGAACTGAACCAAATCGTATCATAACCATCTTATACTGAAAAAATTTAATCGAACTGTAGTTTTATACATATATATATATACACACACAACTATTTTTAGTTTTATGAGTTTTTTTAAAGGATTTAGTTTTATTGATTAACTCGCTCAATTAATATATATTATTAATAATTAGAATATTTATAAATTATCAATTATAAATCAATAGTAAATATTAAAAAAATTTAATTTAACATTTAATGTGTAAGTTATTAGTTATAATTTATTAAATTATCACTTATTTAATTTAGTCCTTTAATGATTAAAAGTGAAAAAATGTAAAATTTATTTTATTTTGATTTATAAAGATTAAAAAAGTAAATTTTATTTTTTAATAAATTGTAATAATCAAATACTCAAATTGGTAATGACTTGGTATCCTAAATTTATAAGAAATCAAATCTATCTGAATTGAAAATTCAAGATGGTACAGATTTTTCATTTTTTTAATTTTCAAAATTTTGATCTAATCCTGAAAGTTTCTAAATTCTTAAATTAGATCTAATTATGCTCGCCCTTAGTAATAGCTATTAAGATGATTGAATAGCAATGTGAGATGTGCTCATTCACTGGGAAACTCATCACTTTAGAATGTTGGTGGGCGTAGACACGTGGACTTGGGTCTGGTCTTTTGTGGGCTTCTATTCAGAGATAATTGGTAATGGGAAGTTCCATAAGTCAACTTCTAATGGGCTTAACTAACTCCCTGCTGTTCCAATATTCATTTAGCATCGTAGCAATGTACGAAAATTCTGGGAGTCGAATCCGAGCAAAATGGCCGGTTCGGATAGAAGTTTTTGTTTCACAAAGGTCTATGGGCCGAGTTGGTTTCTTATAGTGCCCAATGGGTCTTCCTGACTCGCCCATGACAAGAATGCATACCGAGACTCGATTGGCTGAAGTTACGTCAACGAGTGTAGTCCCGTCAGCACCAAAACACATGCCTGCCATCTAGTACTGCTACTGATGTTATTCGCCGGGGGGCCAACCAACTTCTCCTTCCTCTTCACAATTCTGAAAACCAAATCCGTTACCTTTCTTCATTAATCCATTTAATCAATTTGTTTAATTTTATTGGATGGAAGCTCCACCGATCCAAACTTAGGGTATAATTTATTGGCGAAAGTTTGATCAATGGCTTCGTGGCTCAAAGCCGCAGAAGGTTAGGATCTTATAACCACTATCTGTTTATTCATAATTCTGATCCACTGTCCTTTCGGTATTGAATTGTTATTTTGAACATTAGACGTGAATGGATTTATTGTTGATATAGCTGGTTTTGATTAGGCTTACTTGCGCTTGTTTATGAGCTGCATTTTATCGACGATCATTGTTTTATGCTAGTAATTTTTTTTTTTTTTATATTTTAACATTCTTGAACTAATACACAACGATTACAGTTTTAATTTATTTGTACGTTTATATTAAGACTAATTTCTTCCTGGAAATAGGGATGTTTATGATTAAATAGAAGAATAGAGGAATCTGCTACTCTACTTGCCAAAATGCTAAATAACTTTCTTATTTGAAGCTTGATGATATCCCACTACTAGAATCTATGACCCGATTAAAAATTTGTCTGTTCTGTCAATTACAATTGTGTATTGGGCATAGAATCCTTTTGCCAATTCTCAAATTTTACCGGGACACATTTGCTATATTAATTTATAGAAATACCGGGTATGCATGAAGTATATAACTTCATTACTTTTCTGATCAGATTTGTTTGAAGTTGTGGACCGAAGGGCAAAGTTGGTTGTTAGTGAATTGGCAGAGGAGCATTCTGATTTTCAGTCACCAGGTATGGATGTCATATTGTCCGTCCATCACTTAGGTTTTTCTTAATATTAAAGTTTTGTTACATTACTGTGATTCTATGTACTGGCTTTTATCACTTGATTGTCTATCTCTTTGGAGTATATTAAATATAATTAGTATGGTCTGCTGTGGTCATTCAGCTGTACACGCAATTAGAATCTTTATTTCATGCAGTGTAGTTGCTTGGTGAGAGTTCCCATTACAAAGAGATTCAAGCTCTTAAAAGCTAGAATTGATGGGATGTGATTTTGAAATTTTAGATCAGTTTCACTTGCAGCTGAATTTCTAATAAACTGAAGTTGTTCGAGTAAAACAATTTTATGTTTGGCCATTTCAAATCTTTTTAGCCTGCAACTTGGAATTTGTGCACAATGTTTCTTGAAACTTGTAAGTAAAAAATATGGTTGAGCATTAACCAAGTACGTTAATAAATTCTAGTATGCAGACTTTCAAAATTTATTTAAAAAAGAATATAAAAATCTTAAATCATCAACATCTAGATCATGCATTGAAAATATTGTAATATTCTTGGAAAAGAAGATACTAAAATGAAACCAGTTCATGAATGATTTCACTTTTTTTATTGATTATATCTGTTGCTTATAAATGTGTTTGCCTTTTTTCCCTTTTTCATATTTTTAAGCTTCTAAGGGGCAAGGATCTCAACCCAAAAGGATAAAGTCAAAGACGAAGTTGAAGGTACATACCAGCATGCAGGGTGGCATGTGCTTGTGTTTCTTTCCAAAAAATATATTCATGTTATACAAAGTCATGAGATAACTAAACTTGCAAATGGGCTGTTTGTAGGCTCAGAAGAGGCTTTCCACAAACGAAAGGTATAAACCATCTGATGCTGCAGGGGAGTTGACTAGTACACAAACTCCACAGGTAGATGTGGCATCTGATAAAGATAGGGCTACTCTTCCTATTGAAAAAGATGCTACCACCTCTAGCAAGTCAATGCTGCAAACAGTTCCTGAGCAGCAAGAGAATAGTGATAAAGATGCCTTTAGCATTACTTCATCAGAGAGACTAGCAAATGCAGTTGTTAAACATGATTCTGATCATGTGGAAATTCCTGTAATAGCTGCTGATGCAGACACTGCATTGTCGACTTCAAATGGTGAGCTTCTCACTAAGAAGGTTTCTGACATTCTTGTAGAATGTCCTCCTTCGCCTTTACCTATCAAAGAAATTGAGGTTCTGCATGAAGACCATGAGAACCATCCAATTGATGCTGGCCAAGCTGTCAAGCCAAAGGATACTGATGTTTCTTCAACTATTGACCAAGAAAAATCTGAATCAGCAATTAACGATCCTCCTATTAATGGTGAAACTCTACTACAAGATGCTGATGTTAAGACCGAACCTCCTGTCAATCAACAGAACCAACAGCAGCGTAAAGCTGATACTTCACCTATGAAAATACAGGACCAACTTGATGAGGTGAACTGTTTATTATTGGGAAGAAAATCATGTTAGTACAATTGTTTGAGTTATGATATTCTCATGTATTTCCTATCTAAAATTTTCTGATTAGTTATTTTAGTTGGTCTGCAGGCTCAAGGACTTCTTAAGACTGCAATTTCTACCGGTCAGTCAAAAGAGGCAAGACTAGCACTGGTAAGCTCCAGCTGCTAATGTGTCCCTTCACTGATGTTACTGGGCTATGGCTAGGATTCATTGGCTTACTATCTACGCTGCTACCCATTTATTTATTTGATTTTCATCCGGTATTTGGTGCTGTTCCCTCTTTAAACAGTCCTAGGAGAGGTTTTCTATGCATGATTCTACATCCTTCACCACACTGGCATGTTTGATCTTAACAAAGTACAAGATATTATAGTCATTTGAATTATCTGATTGTGCATCTTTCTGCAGTGAGATGATTCATGAGATATGTTTAAAGTTTCTAACTGAAAATATTATCTTGGACTTGGCAGTTTACACTGCTTGAACTGACAGTCCTTTCTGATCCCAGTAGTTTCCTACCAGTTCAGGTTTCTTTTTTGCATCCTTGTTAACATTTCTTCTATCAATACTCAGGTTTGCGCTGGACTTTCGACTCGCCTTCAAGAATACAAATCTGAGAATGCTCAGCTGGAAGAACTTCTCATTGCAGAGGTAAGGTGGCAAAATTTTCTGTTATTGGTTCTTACAGAGAGAGTTTTCTTCACCATTTAAAATATTGCTTAACAGAGAGAGCTTAGTAAATCATATGAGGCTCGCATGAAGCAGCTACAACAAGATTTGTCAATGTCTAAAAGTGAAGTTACGAGAGTAGAGTCAAATATGGCTGATGCTTTGGCTGCAAAAAATTCCGAAATTGAAGCTCTTCTCAATTCTATGGATGCACTCAAGAAACAAGCTGCTTTGTCTGAAGGGAATCTTTCTTCACTGCAGGTTTGCTTCTCTTTTTATGTTCAGGATAATGATCTTGTTATGTCCAATGCAAAGTGACCTTGTTCACTATCACCTCTCTGCTTCTCCTGGAGCTGGAGTGGGTTCAAATAGAATGTTTAACCAATGTCTAATGGGAACGATTATGATCTTCAACTTGATCTCAAGCCCTTCTACTATCTCATGTAACTGGCTGCTCGCTTTATAGCCTATTGTTTCTTCCTGCCTCTCTCTTTCTAAAATTAGCTATTTAATTTGTCATATAGACCTAGAATAATCATGCTAGTTGAATTGTTCTGTTGTTTCCATTTCTCATATTTTAGAGAACTGATCATGTTTTTGGATTATATTAGTGATAACCTGATCTGAAGCTTTGTTATACTTTTGGTTACTTTTCAGGTAAATATGGAATCTATTATGAGAAACAGAGAACTAACAGAGACAAGGATGATGCAGGTAAACTGATTGGTTCTATCTTGCATTTAAATTATACTCCCTCCGTCCCAATATTATAGGCCACTTTTTTTTTTTTACATAAGGAGTCCCAATATTATAGGCCACTTTTTTTTTTTACATAAGGATTAAAAAAGTTAGGTTTTATTAGTTAATAGTCACTATTTTTACTAAAATATCCTTTCATACAATTTATTGTAGTGCACTAAATTTTATGAAATTTAGTTAAAAAACATACTTTCATTTATTTAAAGTTGGCAATATATAAAATGACTTTTCATTTTTGGTAAAATCTCATTAATCACAAAACATTGAAAGGATAAAAGAAAGAGGTATAGGAAATTGCAATGTAAAGTAATTAAGATAGATTTAATTATTAGTGTAGATGTATTTGACAATTAATGAAGGGGTAAATTTGACAATTTATAACTAAACCAATATCTAAATATATAAAGTGACTATTTTTTGGGACTTCTAAAAAAAGAAATATGGCTTATAATATTGGGACTGAGGGAGTATTGTTTTTATTCTTCGCAAGTGCTTAAAAAACTATTATATCGTGAGATTCTCAGATCATAAAATATACTTCTTTATCAGGCACTTAGGGAAGAGCTCTCCTCCGCAGAGCGAAGAGCAGAAGAAGAACGTACTGCACATAATGCTACCAAAATGGTTTCCTTTGGATCAACTCAATCATCTAAATATATTTTTTATTTCCTTGTGACTTGTGCTGATACTGCCCAATGTAAAGTAGGCAGCTATGGAAAGGGAAGTGGAGTTGGAACATAGAGCTATTGAGGCATCCACAGCCCTTGCTAGGATCCAGGTAATCGAATGACAATCAAAGTATGTGATTTAGTGCAAAAGTGACAAACTCTTTTATTTGAAATTAGTATGTAATATGAGGAGTGATCATGTATATGACTTGCTGCTTATTTCAGCTAGAAATATTATGTTTATAAGATCTTAGCCTTTCTCCTGATCATTATTTTATTTGAGTTGTCTATAATGACATAATTATGAGTTGTTCTCTGCTCAAGAGAAGAACACAAGTTCCTGAGTTAGCTTCTGATGATGTGATCTTAATATTATGTGAACAAAGCTGGGGCACGAATGTTTGTTCGCCTTAAAGTCTGTTATTTAGTTTTGGTATTTGGCTCCCTTTTTAGAGAACTGCAGATGAGAGAACAGCAAAGGCAGTAGAACTTGAGCAGAAAGTGGCGCTGCTTGAGGTACCTAGGAACAGTGTATCTCTGTTCGTGTTAATATTTTTCTTTGCAATAAAAAGGAGTTTAAAATTCCTGATGTTGTCCACCATCTGCAATCAGGTTGAATGTGCATCATTAAATCAAGAGCTTCAAGATATGGAAGCTCGGGCTCGTCGTGGACAAAAGAAGTCCCCAGAAGAGGCAAATCAAGTGATTCAGGTATCGTAACAAATCTAAGCTGCTCACTTGTAGGAATCAATATTTGCAGTCATATAAACTGTTTGGTAGGCATTCTTATAATTGACCTTATAAAGTAGTAATTCAGCTGATAGGTATGCTACGTTCTGAAGAAATGGTACTCCCTGTTTATAACTTACAAATAATTTAAGTTATAGTCTGGATTGGCTCTCAGTTTCCTGTAAAAGCTGTGTCAAGTTCAATGAATAACACTGTCAGGGTGTGTGCATAATGACTAAATTGTAAAATTTAAGATGCAGGCATGGCAGGAAGAAGTGGAGCGTGCACGTCAAGGTCAGAGGGATGCTGAGAGCAAGCTTTCTTCTTTGGAGGCAAGGGTTTTGCTCTTTTGTTTTCATCTTTATTGCTATGCAGAACGGTGTCCGTTGTATTGTAATTTCATAGACATTTTGATGGATGAGCTTTTCCTCTTACTTGATCATGAATTAATAGGACTATTGATAATTTATTTACATGCAATGATCTATTTGTTTGATTGCAGGCTGAAGTGCAAAAAATGAGGGTTGAAATGGCTGCCATGAAGAGGGATGCTGAGCACTATTCACGTCAGGTAACCTGTGTGGTCTCCTGAGTTGGGAATCCAACTCTTGTTTCTTCTTTTATTCTTTTAGCATATATATTGGCATGAAGTAGCATAGCTTTAGAGCTAGGGGCCATTTGACACAGGTAGAAGTGACAGATAAACTGCTATTTGCTAGTTTTGGATTTTCAATGCCTTAAATTTGGAGGTAGCCAGGTTAAAATGTTGCTAGATGAATAGATGGACTTGTAAGATCTACTGCATGATAATTAGGGTTGTTTAAATGTATCCTTTTTAGCTGTTGGGAAATTTTCTGGGGCTGTTAACTGTCAACCTCAAGCCTTTGACTTCAAAACTTCAAACATTTAAGTGGAATTATTATTTGTTATTATTGTTATTATTTTGTATTTTGGGTTTACAACAGAGTGTTTATGATATAAGTAGTACTTGAGCTTATACTTCATAACTTGCCATCCAAATTTGGATGTAAACAAGGGCCTGACTCTATGAGGCTAAAAGTTTCTGCAAGTTTGTTTAGGCTTATCCTCATATGAGGTGGAGATTAGACACCAAACTAAGGTGGAGATAAGACACTAAACTAAGTAATCTCTATACAAATCTCCTGTATTTGGAAAAATTACAGAACTTTTTGTAGTTATTAGGAAAATGATTAAAAGGAACATAACTTTAAATATAACTTTGCTTTAGATATGAAATTTGAATTTTGTGGCTTTCACATGGCTGATTATACTCGTATTATAATGCAACCTTCTATTGGTTTGCATCATAAGTCAATGAAAACCATGTTGACATTATATGCCAATTTATAAACAAATGCATAATTTTTTTTTTAAGCAAAGGAATACTGATATTTATGAATGCATAATATCACTTACATGAGAATCCATATTATAAACGGGCAGAGAATTCTCCTATACAACCAGCTTATTAAGTGACCCAGCATTCCTTACTATATAATGGGCAACTTGATTACATGCCCTTTTAACATGTTGCAGACACGTGTCCCTTGCAAGCAGAGCTACAATATCCCGAACAATGAAACCCAATTGGTTCAAGAGGTTGTACTGTTGCTGAACTTTGAGGACAACTGAGAGGCAGTCACTCTCGACCACCTGCACTGCCAGTTCCGGCATTTGCATCATCATAAAGCATCTCTAATACCAACACTCTGGTGCAGCAAAACTATCTATTGGAGCAGCAAACACAACAACAATGTTGCCCACATGATCTCTGATGACAGCACCTAAGGCTGCGCGATTAGTGCAATGATGTAACGCAGCATCGACATTTAACTTCAGCTCACCTCTTAGCAGACTTTTCCATCTCGCCAAACTGGTATCCATGCTCGCCGCCAAATCTCCCACTCACTCAACTGACGATGATGGTTTAAGTGAAGCCTTGCAAAATTCAAATAGCCTGCTCAAGGGTGAGCAGACAACCTGCATAGGGGTAACAAACTCGGCGTCCCAAACTCGTTTATTGCGAGCCCACCACAACCTGTCAATTATTGACACAAACAAAGCCAACGAGTCCATATCCAGAGAATGAAACATACCATTGAACCAGTCCCCTATTGTAGCATTAGGAGCTTCAAACAGCTCATCTTGAATGATTCCGATTGCCAACATGTCTTACTAAAACTGCACTCCTTGAACAAGTGCATGTTAGTTTCAATCTCCAAGCCACACAGGCTACACAAAGGATAAAGGCTAACATGTTTTGAAATCAAGTTCATTTTTGAAGGAAGAAAATTCGAAGCAAGCTTCCACACCGCGAACAACTGACAAATCGGCACATCAATTGCCCACAACTTCCTCTGGAAAGTACTCGACACACTATTGTTGTCTCTATTCCTCACCCTTTAGTACTGCCCTCCATAACCAATCTATAACCTGACTTTGCTGTATAGACACCATCTTTAATATAGAACCAAAACCTCTTGTCTGCTGATGGTGAGCAACCAAGGGAGATTGACTCGATTAGATCCATGTCTCGAGGAACAAAAATATCAACAAGCAAACCGATATCCCATTTCCTATCCACAATGAGATCAGCTACCATAGAAACAACACAACCATCCGGCTTAGAAGAAACAATCTTAAAGGAAGTAGGCATAGGTAACCACTGGTCTGTCCAGATGTTAATACTGGCCCCATCGCCCACAGACCAAAGCAATCCATGTGTTAACAATGGAATTGCAGCAAGTAGACTTCTCCAACAATAGCTTGGATTTCGTGTCCCTGAGGCTTGCAAAATGCTAGATCTTGGATAGCATCTTGCCTGAAACACCCTAGCAGTTAGCGTTGTATCATTAGCAAGAAGGCGCGAACACTGTTTTGCAAGCATCGTGAGATTAAATTCCAGAAGACTCTGAAATCGTAGCCCACCATGATCCTAAGCAACATAACTTGTCTCACGAAGTTCAGTGAATTTGTTTCCCTCCATCACCCATATTGCCTTGCCAAAACGAATTCATCATCTTCAGTAATTCATTTGCTGTAGAGACCGGGATTCGATATACATGCATGGCAAACGCAGGTAATGCCTGTGCTGCCGAATTTATTATTACTTGTCTGCCACCCATAGATAAAGCACGCCCCTTCAAAGAAGGTAGTTTTTTTTCGAAACCAATCTCGCAAATAACAAAATACTTCTTGTTTGGAATGACCAATGATTGAAAAATAGTCTTTCACAAATTCTCTGTATGCCAGACACCCGAAGCATCAAATAAACCATGCAGTGTATTAAAACGTTTACGGGTAGTGGCCACACAATGAAAGAATTTGCTATTACAGTCCCTTTCACGCAACCATTGAACTGTAGCCCATTGTTTCCAGTACACCTGCTCATTATCTAATAAAGTATCCATAGATTGTTGCAATTGGTTAATTTGGAACAGACCACTGTCATCACTCACTGTTCGCTTGGCAAATTGGATGCTTTCATAAGTCGAGTCCTTTGCACTGGGAATCTACTCCTGCATCTTATTGTTTTTGGCTGCTGTTTCAGGAGCACATGGAGCTGGAGAAGCGCTACCGTGAATTAACTGATCTATTGGTAAAGAGAACGCGGAATGTTCTATTCATTTAGACAGTTTGTGTCAGTATTTTTTTGCCAGTTTCTTGTGTTGATAATCATTAATGATGCAGTACTACAAGCAAACACAGTTAGAAGCCATGGCTAGTGAAAAAGCTGCAGCAGAGTTTCAGTTGGAGAAGGAGGTAAAGCGTCTCCAAGAAGCACAGGTCTGTCCTTAAGTATTTCATGCTGCTTGGTGAACAGTGACTTGTACTCTTGAGTAAACTCTTTGTATGGCATATAACTGAAAATACCTTTATTTTGCATATTCTATTATTGCAATTAAACAGGTTGAAGCAGAACGAAGTAGAGTTCCCCGCCGTGCATCTTCATCTTGGGAGGAAGATGCTGAAATGAAGGCACTTGAGTATGTTGCTTCAATTCTGATTCAGTAGACATTTTCATGTGCTCTCCTGATGCTTTTGGAATTTTATTGAATACTTGTTATGATCTATGTCACTTGTTTTTACGGTTCACTTTACCTTCTCTTAGTCAGTATATGTTTGTACAAATCCACTCAAACCATTTTTTTATAATGTAATGCAGGCCTCTTCCCTCGCATCACCGTCATATGGTGGCAGCAAGCATACAGGTATCAATTCTCCCGTATTTGAACAAAACTCTACTCGCACTTTATCTATTTATTATGACTTAAAGGTTTCAACAATGCAGTTGCAGAAGGCAGCAAAGCTCCTGGATTCAGGGGCTGCCAGAGCCACAAGATTTCTATGGCGGTATCCAACAGCTCGACTTATCTTTCTTTTCTATCTGGTAAAGACAGCATCCTGTATTGCAAGTGTCTAATTAAAATATGAGTTACGTGGAAGCAGTTAAATTGCATGATAACCATGGGAAAATTATTTGTAGGTATTTGTACACCTCTTCTTGATGTATTTATTGCATCGTCTACAGGTTTGGATGTTTCTCCACCTTTCAAAATTGTTTTTGGGTTATCATTGCTGCATTTTTACCTTTGCATTACAAGTTACCTTGTTTACTAGATAGATACTTGTTTTCCAAACTGTGAATGAGGGACTTTATATTAGGGGTGAGCAAACACTGGACCAGACCGGAAAACTGACCGAACTGAGTTTGGTTCGGTTCAGTTTTAATTTTAAAAAAATTCGGTTTTCAGTTTTTTTTAGATAAAAAACCAGAAACACGGAATAAACTGAAGTTATTAATAAATCAAACCAATTTGAATTGAACAAGATTTAAAATACATGTAATTTAATTAAATCGAACCAAACTGAATTTTTATAGATTAGGTTCAATTTGGTTTGTAGGCACATAAATTTCGGTTTAGTTCGTTTTTAAATATATAAAATTTGATTTTGGTAAAACCGAACCGACCGTTTGCTCACCCTCTATTTTATATGCATAGAATTTTTGAATGATGTTAGAATTTTCTTTTTGCAATATGAAGGAGAAAGCGGACAACTATTCTGCTCGAGAAGTTGCAGAGTCAATGGGTCTCTCCAATCCAACTTTACCATGATGGAAAAGTTGCTCCTAGTCAAAAGCTAATGCCGTGCTTTTGTCTACAAAGGTGCCTCTTAATGCTCTAAAAGCGAAGGTAGGCCTTGTGAATATTCAAGAAATCATATGACAACACGCCGAAGTAAGTGAAAACATTTGTTGCTGTTTGGTTTATATTATACTTACTGTTTTGAGGAAATGATCAATCTGTAGATCCCAGAGATTAACTGTTGCTGGTTAGATGTAGGGTACTTCATGTGAAGGCACATCCAATTGTGCATGCATACGTTCGCTGCTATTTTCATGGTCAATTTGGTGTAACTTTAGGTTATTGAAATGAAAAGTAAAAAATGGAAGTCACCATGTAGTAGATCCAGACAATGCTTCATTAATGGAATATTCATTTATTTGTAATGGGTGATTGCAAACAGTTTTCCATCGTGCATTGGTTCAAATTCATGTGAGAGTAACCGGGAAGGGAGAAAGCTGGAGAAAGAAAAATTAGGACAAGGAAAAGGGGTTCTTCCCTTGTTTGGTGATAATGGAAAAAGACTAATGAATGGGTTATAAACAGGAAAATAATCCCTAGGGTCCACCAATTTTATTCCCCGTATTTGGAGAGAATGACTAGAGAAAGAAGTTTATCAATGAAAATTATAACTATGCCCATATAGATGTTCTTGTGTTTTTATTGTTCCTATACCGTTTGTCTCTATCATTCTTGCTCTATAAGTAACTTATTAATTAATTATGATAATAATAAATAATGTAACATTTTTTATTTCGATCATATTAAACTATAATATATCTCACAAAATTTTATATTTATATAAAATTTTTTATTACAATTTTTTTAATAATATATAGCATTCCAATATATATATATATATATATATATATATGAGTAAGTATTAATTAATGTGATTATAGATTTTAATTCAATAATAAGTAATTGTTATAAAAAAAAAATATATTCTTTCATTAGTAATGGTTATAGCATGAAAGTTAAAATAATAAATTTAACTTAAATGATTTTTTTTCATTTTTTAAATAGGAGAATAAATTTTTTTACCTTTTTTTAATTATATATATTTTCAAATAAATTAAGAAAAAGAATCTTTCTTTTTTTCACTTTTTTTTTCTCCATCTTTTCTTTGTTCATCTTTCTTTTTTTCCAAAACAAATCGTAAAACATAGTATCATGGTACTATACAATAATTGTTGATCTCTTATCTGATGTGACATCTACTTGGCGAAAAGTGTTCCGCTACGTGCAAACGAAGATAGGGGAAAATGCAAATTTCTAGTGCTCGTAGTCAAGGTTTTCGCTTTTCCATAAAATGGTGTACATGAATCTTTTTTTTTTTTCAGTAGTGTATTAGTAACTTCGGTTGTCTTTTTGTTAGAAGTGACATCAATCAAATGATAAGAGACAAACTTAAGGATACCAAATAAAGAGTGACCTTTAATTGAACAGGATCCGTCCGTCCCGATGAATCAATTGAAGCCTGAATTTTTAATCCACTTAATTTTAACATTAATTTTTTCAATTAATTTAGCTCCTGATTTTGCTAAATTTATCTTATATTTGAAAATTATTTTAAAAAAGAAAATAAAAAGTGAAAATTTATTTATTTATTTATTTATTCATGTCTAGATAAAAAAGAAAGAAAAAATTAAAATTTATTTTTCTTTCCTCTCATATTTAGATAAAGAAGAGAAATGAAAAATAAATTTGTTTTTCTTCTTTTAATAAATAAATATCAAAAAGTGAAAATATAAATTTATCATAGTTTTCTTCAATTATCATATTTTTTTCTTTATTTTAGAGAAAAATAAAGAGATGAAGACTCTATTTATTTCATGAAAAATAACTTAATTTTCAAAAGAAATTATTTTCTGATATTTAGAATACACTATAAAAAATAATATTTTTTATTTATGAAATTATAAAAATGTTTAGATATAAGTATTTTAATATTTATACTATTTAATATAACAAGAAATACATTAAAAATATTTGCGGGTCACACTTCTCATTAGTGATTTTCACCCATCGACAATGATCGATGATGAATATTGATAGTCAAAGATAACTAATGATAATAAATACATATATTTATATTTTTTATTTTTTATTTGAATAAATTTGTCAAAATTCAGAAAATGACATTTCGTTTTCAAAATTGAAAGTCATTTTTTTTTTTGAAAAATGAATATTTTTTTCGATTAAGAATATATTTTTTATTGATTGATTTTCTTGAATATATCAAATAGAAAAATAAGAAAAATATTTTGCTGATAAAATATTGTTTGTTAAATAAATGGAGCAAAAAATAAGAGTTAATTTATTTTTTTTCTTTCTTTAAATAAAAGAGTCTTTCATTAATAAAAAATTAATAAATACAATTGTAACAAACAAGTAAATTTGATTGCATTCAAAAAATATATATAAATTTTATTATAAAGATGAACTTTTCCTCTGAGTTTTATTGATTGTATTGACGAAACAATTGTATATAATACATTGACGATTGTGATTGACATATTACCAAAAAACACATTCCTTCTACGGCTATATTGGACTATAAATCGATTTTATTATTATTTGACGAGTTTTTAAACTAGTTCGATCCATTGAATACCAAATTTAAATTCTTTTTAATTCTCATGAGAGAAGACAAATAAACTTTCATAAATGAAAACAATCAAATAAGATGAAATAAAAAACTTATAATAATTCATCAACAAAATTAACAAACAACTAATAAAAAATAAATCTAATATAAAACCATAAATAGATTTTCAACTAAATAATTTTATCTTTATTATTGGAAGACTTTGATTTATCTATGAAAAATAAAATTTTAATAGTCATGAAATCTTTTTTTATATATATTTGATTTGTTATATATTTTTCTAAATTCACTATTAAAAAATATAAGAAATTTTACTATAATATTGACCAACTCATATAAATAATATAAAAAAATGATTTGATCATTTATTATTATAAAAAAAAACTATAAGAGGAAAAAGAATGAATGAGATGTGCACAAATTTTTCAACCAACTTTTTTATTTTACTAATTTTAAAATATATTTTATCAATAAAGTTTATAATATAATTAATTAATATAATTAATTATAATAATAATAAATAATACAAAACTCTAATAATTTTTTAATTCGACCATTCTATACCACAATTTGTATCTCATAAAATTTAGTATGTAAATATAAAATTATTTATTAAAAATTTATAATAATATATAGAATTTCAATATTCATAAATATGTAAAATATTATAAGTTCAAAAAAGAATATAATTTTTTTAAAAAAATCTTAAGATATATAATGAATTAAATATAAATAACAATTGTGAAAGTCTAATTTATATGTATATAGTATGTATAAGTAATTTAAGAGTTAGTATTAATTAATGAGGTGATGAATTTCAATTGAATAATAAGTAATTTTTATTACAAAATATAGTCTATCATAAGTAAAGTTTATAATAGTCTATCATAAGTAAAGTTTATAATATAAAGGGTAAAATAATAATTTCAACTTAAAAGTCTGTCATTTTTTTCATTTTATATCCTTTTCCAAACAAAGAAATAACGTTTTTCCTATATTTTATTTTCCATAATTCTATTTATTTTCAAATAAAATAATGAAAAGAATCTGCCTTTATTTTCCTCTTCTTCTGCTCGCATTTCTTTTTTTCACTTTTCTTTCCTCGCTTTTTTTTTTTTTTTTTTAAAACAAAGTGTAAAACTTTTTGTAATATTATTGTTATTATTAGTAACTAACTTTGAATGAAAAATAAAAATAAAAAAATTGTAATTGGTTGTAGAACTTTTTAATATCTCCAGAATCTGTGCGGAGCAGTGCCAACCGCCGCTCGAACTCGCAGAGCGTAAGGAAATCGCTTCTGTGGGTGAGGAATCCACTCTTACTCTTCTTAGCAAAATCGCTAATACCGTGATAGAATCTAGCTTCATTGGTTTCGTCATCTGCTTGGCAAATAAACAGCGTGGTTCCACCACCGCTGGTTTCCCTGTAAAACGCGTTTCTTCGTTTACGCCGACACCGCAATCGCAGCAGCAGCATAGTCACAGCCCCACGCCTAGACGCATGATAATGCACCATCAATGCACTGTACTCTGGTTCTCTCTCTCTCTCTCTCTTTCATTGTTTTGTTTGTTTGATTCCGTATGTGATTATTATTCTCTGTGGTGAGTGTAGTAAGTCTATTTTTCAATCTCCACGGCGGTTGGAGAATAGTTTTAATGTAGAACGAGGAATCGGTTCGCAGCTGGAGGCGTTGGCCGAACTCGAGTTCAGGAAGGCATTTCTATACTCAGCTACATGGGCGGGTACTATTTCTTTTCTGTTTTTCCACCTTAATTCTTGCACTTTGCTGCTGCATATAACTTTAGGCATATTTGCCATTGCCATTGGCAATTGCTACTTTTCGGCCAAAGAGAAAAAGGTCAAATGCTCCTTGCTAATTAAGAAATAGATTTTTTTCAGTATAAGTTGTAAGAGCTAATAGTTGATTTTTAAAGAAAAACTAAAATTCAAACTTTTTGCAAAAAGCTATTTAATTAATTCGGGAAGATAGCTAAACTACTTTGATGAATAACTAAAATATCTCAAAACTTAGAATTTTGTATTTCTGGTCAACATTAATAGCTTTTTTTTTTTTTTTGCGATAGCAATGCCAAACATGCCCCAGCTTCAACTAATGGCCAAATTATTTTTTATTTTTGCTATTTGTTACAGTTACAGGCTGGAGGATCTGATATCTGCAGATGAGATACAAGGAATGAAACACTTGCCCATGAATAAATTTGAGATTGAAGTTTAGAAATGCATGGACTGTACATGTGGTTACATCAAAGAGAATGAACGTGCAAAGGTGTTGATTGATATTGTTGTCACAATTTCTTGTATTGGTGATTTTTTTTTTTTTTTTTTGCCTGGATCTTGGCTCTGCATTTCAGAATTAAGATTATAATGTGTGTTGAAGTATATGAAGCTAACAGTCTTTAACTGATCATTAATATCTGCTTTTCTTTACTTTCTGAATGCATGTATTGCAGTATCATGTTTGGGATTGTGGCAAAATCCATATTTACCACTGCCATGCTAATCCAGATGGAACTAACTGATTCAAGGTTTGTATTTCTATTTAGCCATTTACAAAAATGCACATGCAAATATCTGCTGATATTTGTGAAGGTAACTGCTGTTTGCGAGACTGATGAGGTCCTTGATGAAAGTAGCGTTCTTTGTTGGCATTTAAAACCATAGTAGAACTTACAGATTCCTCCAAATTGATGTCTATTTTAAGCATGAAAAGAAATATCAGTATTGTGGCACTTGACACACAATTTCTAAAGAATAATCTCTTTAGACTCAATTTTTTAGGTGCACAAAAAAGATTGTAATTTGCAATCAGAGTTTTCCATTGTTGGAAGTTTTGAATTCAAATGTTTTTATCCCAATTAAAATATGAGGTCTTATTATCATTGCATTTACTCATTGACGGTCTCCAGGGCCCCTATCTCGCAATTATGAGCAACTTCCTACAAAGTGCATTAGGAGATGAGAATGTTCTGATGGTCAAGTTTGCAGAGGAGGATGCTGATGGAAGGAGTTCAGCAACTAGCTTAGATGATCATTATGCTCAGTACAGCAGATTAGCTAGAGAAGGGATTCTTGTTGGCTTGCGTCGTTACCACTTTTTTGGTGAGCTGCTGGTGTTTATTTTTATGCATGTTAAATTTTGTGAAATAAGATCGATTAAATGGGCATTATATTTGTTCAAATTGTGTTAGGCCACTTCTTTTGTTTATTTCCCATCCTTCATGTGCTTTTAAATTTTCAATTTTTCTATCATATATTGTTCAACATTATGTTTGCTAATCAGTTTTTAAAGACAGAGGCAAAGAAGAATAGAAGAAAGATCCAACCACTTCACAAATGAAGCGCTTTTTTGTTCGCACCGAGTCTGGCGCATCTAGTGACAGTCCAGATTATATTTTAAATGGCAAAACAATTCAAGAAGCTCGATCTATCTTCATGAATGTAGACAAATTGCCTAGTGTATCCAATTATATGGCTAGGTTGGTAATATTTCCATCTCCAGCTCTTTTACTAGTGAGCCATGTTTATTTCTTGTCAATAATTTGGAAGCACTTTTCTTGTTTTTCTCCTTCCCCTTGTAATGCTGATTGTCACTCATATTGTCAAAGACATTGAATCTAGAAGTTTATTTATCAGATGTAAACATTGAGAGGATTGATGATAAACTGTGCCAGGTATGATTTATAGTTTAGAATCTTGCCTCCATTCAGTCAAGCTTCATAAATTAGAATTTGTCCGCCTACTTGATAGGCAGCTCTAATATTGGACCTTTTATCCTTGTGTTGTTCAATTGCAGGATAATGATGGCAACATTGTCAAAGATTCTGATGGAAAATTTTTAATACATAACTGGTTTTATATCAGAGGATTTGGCCATGAAATGCCCAAGATTCATAAGGGAATATCTATCAATGCTAGCAACATAGAGGTTTGTGGTTGTTGGGGTTAATTATCAATTACATATAGTTTAGAATCTTAGATAATGCTAAGCAAATCTTTTTAAACATGCATTTTTATTATCTTAATCATTTGACCTGCGTGCATCTTTAAATTTAATGTTTTAAATGCATTAATTTGTTCATGCTTGACAATGATCCATGGCTCTTTTCAAAGATGCAATACCTCAAATTGGCCTGTGTCACATAGGTGGCTTATAGGCATTAAAGGAAATAAACATAATTCTTGCTTATTTTCCAGCATATTCTTTCTTATAGGACCTTTCTTTTGTTAATTAGAAAAATCAACTTTTGTTGTTCTATCCTAGTAATTGTACTTTATAACATATTAGTATTGGGAATGATTCTCTATAGGACATATGACTTTGTCATTAGCATGCTTGTCCTTGTTGTGCTATGAAAATCAAGCTAGTGCTGTCAATTTTGTGTCTCTTCTGTGGTTGATCTGCATGTTTTCTTTTCTTTAAATCTGGTTTTTGTTTTTATTTATCAAGTTAACAATTTATGCTTCGAAACTTTTAGTTCTTTATATGAAGAAAAATTTCTCTTTCTCTGAGATTTGCCTTTTGATATTGCTAGAGATTACCGGATTGTGCTGAATTCAGGAAATTTTCAGAACTGAAAGTTACAGAGTCTCAGTTGGGGAACTGGTATGTCTGATAATCAGTTGGTGCTTCCTTTTTTGAACAAGTGCTGCTTAAATATTGAATGACTTTAGTGTCAATTATCTTTTCTTTTTTCAAGAAGCCATTGCTGATGCAGTTCCGCCTCTTCAACAATGGTGGTGCTTTCAGAGGAACTTTACTTGTCAATAAGAAGGTCAAGTCTTTTCCGTTTGCCATTTTTCATAGTAGAGGTCTACAAAATTTGCAATTATTGTTTGCACCAAATTGTTATTGTGGTTAATTCTTTTTATTGCAACTTTGGACCATGTTGAGATCTGCAGCCTAATGTTATTTCTCTTTTGTTTGGAGGCCAAGCAAATATATCTCTATTGGTTTCAGAAATAGTTTTTTCCTGGAAAAGGAAGATGCGCGGGCCAAATTTTTAATTTTGGACTAAGATTGACATTAGTAGCCAAAATATGGAGGTAGTTTAGTAAATCCAAAGGCTTAAATTTCCAAAACGTTAGAAAGTACTTGCAATTGGTTATTATCGGAATGAAATTGAGTAGATTGGTCAACATTGCAAACATTTGAAATGAATTGAATATCATACTACTATGCTTTCTTTTACAGTTCTCTTGTTTAGGAGGGTTGTAGTGGTGGTCTAGCCTTGCTATCATGAAGTTTGTGATGGTTTTCATATAATGTCATTTAATGTAGAACTGTTTTCCCCCCTCAATCTCCTTTTCTTGTATGCAAAGACACATTGGAAATATATAGGTCTCCTCGTCCAGTATCTGCAATGTTAACTGTTGACATAACTCACGAATCATATACTTTAACTCTTATTTGGCCCCTGAATATCCCAATAATTATACTTGGACACGGACAAGACAATTTTGACACTCCAAATTAGTAAGAAAATCTATGAAACTTTTGAACAAAAAGCACTCCTGAAGGTAGGTTGGCTTTGAAGTGATTGGCATACTTTCATGGCTTGTTTGTCTTTAATACAAATTTAATCAAGATATTTATGATGAATGACATATTAGGATGTCAAGCATATTACTTTAAGGAAACAATTTTAATTTGTGGTGCATTATTGTTAATAAAGATCCCAATTACAGTTGTGGGTAACTACACCGAAAGTTTGCTAATCCCTTTCTTCATCTTATGGTTTCTAATATTTCTACTAATATCAATTGTGGTTTCCACATTTTATAGGTTCCTACTAGAACCATTCAAATCCGGCCATCAATGATCAAAGTTGAGCCAGATTCAATGAAAAAATCTGCACAAAAAATTCATTGGAGATTGTTGGAACAAGGTACATGATGTTCTTGGATTTATTGTTATGCTACTTTAATGTTGCATTCTTTATGCTGTTTACGTATAGCAAATTTATAACATCTGATGGTCCTTAGTTTAATTGTGCCTTTGCAAGTGTACTGAATAATTTGTGCATTGAAACTGAATAGACGGAATGCTAATCCTTCTCATAAAAAAAATCTCCTTCTCTATTTATTATCTCTTACTCCCCTTCAAAATAAGAAAAACATATTCTCCCTCTCCATTTAGGAAAATAACAAATAATAAACTCTCTTATTTTAAATAGGACCCGATGAAACTTTTAATTCTGCATGGGCTCCTCTTTTGCATGGCTCTTTCCAGTTTGAATTGGGATTGGACTCCAATTCTGTCTGAAAAATATCAGAACTGGTCTCTGAATTGTCAAATTTCTGTTTAGTCCCTGAATTTCTGAAACTGCACAATTTCACTCAGAAAACTCTCATAATTCATCCATCAGTTCCAATTTCCAGGATTTCCTATAAAATCACAAATTAACTGCCAAAAGTGAGATATCATCTGGTATTTTACTCCAAATTAGACTTAATTAACAATAAAACTAGCTCTAAAAATACTAAAAATAAAGAACTATCACATTCACTTGGAGATGTAATCCTATTTCAGTAGTTGGACAAGATTCTTTTTTTTAAAAAAAAAAAACAAGAAAACTATCTATATGTTGTGATTTGATGGCAACTATTTTGAATGGTTTCCATGTGATAGATTTGGTTCTAATTGAGCAAACTCATGATTCTATTTTTAAATTTATCTATGGCTTACTTTACATTTCTGCCTTTTAATTTTCCAGCAATCGGCCAAAAAAGACATATTTCTCTAGAAATCTAATTGTACTTCTTAGCTATGGTGAGGTTTCACAAGAATTTTTTATGGATTTAGTGAACAATGCTTTAGAAGACATACAAGGTGCCTTCTCAAAAAAGCATGCAGGTAATTTCTTGATATTAAGTTAGTTATTTTGTTAGATATATTTGGGATTTTCTTTTTAACATCAGAACAAGGTTTCGCTTCTTAATATCCTCAAAAAGCTGTCGACAGATGAATCTTTATCTTGTCTAAGACTTGTTTAGTTCTCAATTTATCTGTTCACGAATATGTTCCTTTATATTTGCTCTACCCAGTATTCTTAATTCCATAATGCTAGTTTTCCAAAATTATTTCGCTGTACACACAGTGGCCACTGTCAATGGCGAGATGGATGATTACACTGTGGTAAAAATGATTTTTTCTGGGATTCCTCTGGAAGAATCACATATCCAAAATCATCTGCTCATTTTGATGAAGGCAGAGAAGAATGGTCTTAAAGGGGGATGAATTCCTATTCCTGACTCATATTATTTAATAGGGACAATTGATCCCTCTGGACTCTTAGGGCAGGATGAAGTTTGCATAATCTTGTAAGTTGTCTTATTTTCCGTGTATTGTGTTCAGCTTGTAAATTTATTAGTGGCAGTCACATGTCAAATAATACTAAATTGGACCCCAGTATTTTGAGTCACTTGTTTGTGCTACTAGTGGAACTTTAATCTCTGTAGAAAAGGACTGATTTGGTTGCTGAACCTGAAACATTAACTTAGATTCCTGGTACTGTTTCTTGGTACTATTTCTTGCTAAAAAGAAAAAGGGTTGTTAATTGAAATTTTCTAACATGTATAAAATACAATTTGTGATTCTGATCAATAGTTAAATATGGTTGCTCGATATGTAGAGGGTGTTGAAATCATACTACATTGTGGTTTGATGCATTTTTGTAGATGTCCTGTTAAGATGTTGAGAGACAGAGAGATGAATAAATCCATAGAATGCAGCAGCATTGAAATTGCTATTTCCAAATTTTAATAAGGCCTCAACTTCAGTTCATATCATTATATTCACCGTACGTAGTCTCTTCTGACAAAATATGCAGAGATAATGGGCACGTGTCTGGGAAAGTACTGGTGTATCGTAACCTTGGTTTTTTTTTTGGAGATGTACATGTTTTAAAGGCTAAATATGTGAAAGAAATGGAAGATTTTGTCAGAAATTCAAAGTATGCTATATTCTTTCCTTGTAAAGGACTACGGTCGTTGGCAGAGGAGATGGGAGGAGGTGACTTTGATGGTGACATGTATTTTGTGTCAAGAAATCCTGGGGTCGGTATTTATTTGCCTAGCTTCCAATTCAGGAGTTTCATTTTTTTCTTTATTGTGTATTTAATGTTTACTAGTGGTTTTCTTTAAGGAATATCTCAGTGTGGCCCTTAATTTTATAGTTAGCTGCATGATATTGAGCAGATGACTATCTCTTTATATATTATTGTTTTTGTTATATGTTTGTTTGTCTGATTGGTTTTTCCCCCTCCATCTGTTACCTTCATTACTTGACATCCTCATGTGAGGTATTCTAATTTGTCGAGTACAACCATTTAGCTTCAATTATCAATTCATCTGTTTCCCCTCCCTTTCTTAGTTCACCTTCATTTCACCTCTCAGCATATTATTGTAATGCTCTAAACTAGTCGCTGCAACAACATACCATAGTCTCCATTGCAAATAATGAACCTGAAGAACAGTATTTTTATTTAGTGCTCTCAACTTCCCCAAAACAATAGCTGTATAATCTAGGCTAAGATCATATATGGCCATCCCAGGCCTAAGGAACAGAGGAAGATTGCGGAAAGTGACAAGTTGCATAAAATTTTACAGCAGTTTTACGCGTGCATTCAAATAAATATGCAACTATGATGGAAGTTCTGTGTTAGACCTTAGCTGTGAAAACTATGTAAACGTATAGCTATTTAAGGGATTTTCTGAAAACGTTCTATGTGCGTACACATATATGCTTTTGAATGGGCAAAAGGTGCCATATTCTAGCTGAAAGATGTGTATAAAGAGGATTATCCACTAAGTTAATGTGTTTGTTATGAACAATGGACCACATTAACACCTAATTGTTAGTAATTAATGGCCTAGGTTCTTGCACAGGCAATATTAGAACACCAAAAAATTTTATAAGATTGCTGCTCCACCTGTTATGATGTATGGCAAGAAATGTTGGCATTGATCAAACAGTATGCTTATAAAAATATGGATAGTAAAATGGATACATGAAAACAGAAGAAATTATTCAATGCAAAATGAGTGCATTCATTAGGTGTGGAGGCTGCATTGAAAATGCTGGAGGGTGAAGAGTGCAATGGTTTAGCCTTGTTCGACATAGATCCATAAATCCATTAACACAGAAGGTTGAGTATGTCAAAGTTCAAGGGTGAAGAAGACTAGGTGGAATCGAATAAATTAGGGCCCAGTAGTAACTAAGGATATAGCAGCTCTGGGCCTTTTTGTGAATACATTCCTAAGTTAAGTAGAACGGGATAATGATTTATATGACCAATCCTATTTGATCATTATTAGGTTTAGTTGGGTTGAGTACTCAACTTCTAAATTGATATAGCTGATGTCTTACACATGGCCTTTTTTGTAGGTCATCTATACAGTTGCAAATTTATTTATTGAAAAGATTATATAAGTTTCAGATGATTTTAAACATATGTGACGTTTAGAAATTTTACTCTTCCCACAAAAATTGTGATGCTACTCCACATATTGGAACATATATTTATACTATGCTAAATAACTCTCCATTTGAAGGTTCAGCACTTATATTTGTTTCCTCGTCAGCTGCTCTCTAAATTCAAACAGAGTGAACCTTGGAAGACACCTCCTTCTTCAACCAGTAATGTACCTAACAAGAAGCCAAGTGAATTTTCTGACAGGGAGCTGGAGGATGAGCTATCCAAATTATTTTTAACTATTAGATTTCAGCCACGGTATATACTTGATTGTATGTGTACATATTGCTTCTTATGGCTACTGTTAACTGCATTTGACCATATGTTGATAGCTTGAATTGTGTCTTTCAATATCATAATGGAGGCAGATTTTGGTTGTGGAAGTCTGGATTAATCATCCTTGAGGGAATTTCAAAAATATGTAGCATGCTTGGTAGCGTGAATAACAAACTCATTCTTTTGGCTGTTCTCAGTTACACTGTTGGTGCAGCAGCTGATGGTTAGCTCTAATGGATAGACTCCTGATATTGGGAGATGATAGAAATGATGAGAGATGTCACATGAAGAAGAATATGTCTGAGTTGATTGCTATATACTATGATGCTCTTGATGCACCAAAAGGGTTAATTTTGCTCCTTTCCTTGACTGTTAAATAGACATGAAATAGGTTCTAAGACTATGGTTTTACAGTTTTCCTTTTTCCTAAGCTTGAAGCTGACTATTAATTTGGTTCCATCTGTGATGCTTTCTTCTAAAAATGCTTTATCAGATTGAATTTCCTTGATGCTTACCCTGCCCATGAGCTTTTATCAAACTTTAAGGTTCCTGTTTTACAGTTTGTCTATGGACTATGAATGGTTATCTTTACAGTTTATAGATGAAAAGTGATTCTCAAACCTTTTTTTTATGCAATAATGTTGCACTTAAGAAACTTTAGGAGTTAGAAAAGAGGTGGTTGCCACTTAATGCATGTTGCTTCTTGACACTTGGAGCTCTGGACGTGTTGGATTAAACATTGATGTCTCTGTCAAATTACCTGAAAAAGCATTCACTCAGGCTTTTAGTTTCCAAGGAGAGAAATTTTTAATCAATGAATTGCTCAAAGTTGCAACTTAGCTTCCTGGCAACTGGTGTTCACAGTTAAATCATTGTGTTTGTTTTATTCAAATTAGAGTGGTTTGAACTGATTGCTCCTATTTGAAATCAAGATGTTAAACTTTTAAACAGATTGAAATTCCAGAAGAATTGGAGCTAGAGTTATTTCCGCATTATATGGAAAGGAAAGAAGACATTTCTTACAGATCTACTTCCATCCTTGGACGAATTTATGACACGGTGAAAGAATATGAAAAATATGATCAGCCGAAAACTGGTGAGAATTTCTCATTCATTATTTGAAGATATCAATCATCATGGGATGATTAATTACCCCATCTAGGTATTTTATATGCTATTATTACGGTCATATATTCTAATTTTATGAATATCTGCTTTTAATTGGATACAGAAGTTTGGAAACTCCCTTGCTTCAATGACAAAGTCTCTCAATCATGCCTGGTGAAGTGGGAGAAACTTTATGACCAGTACAGGAGAGATATGGCAGCCACATTAAATTGCGCAGTGACCAAAAATGAGGCAGCTAGTGAAGTCTATAGGAAATACAAGGAGGTGAATATTCCTACACTTTCTTTTCATGCTTAATGTTGTCTAGTTCGTACTAATCATCTTGCAGATTTTATATGAAGCTGCGGAATTTGAGGAGAGCATGAGGAAGAAGGACATATTTGAAGAGGCTCTTGCTATTTATGAGCTTTGTTGTAACCATGCCATGGCTCAAGGTGCTTCTAGTTATTGTGGCTTTGCTTGGAAGGTAGCAGGACAGGCCTTCTGCAAAATGTACTCGTTGAAGCAGGCTGAGGAAAGGTCCATGGCAATTTACACTACTCCTTCTGTCGTGAAGGAGTTATTCACTCGATGAAATGTCGTGAGGTGTATTATCTAGCCTAAGAATGGCGGGGGACGTATTATAATGTATGGTGGGTTAAATTATGGGAATATTGTATACTGTAGTGCAGTGAAGCACATGTTCACTGTCTACTCAGAAGCTGAGTACATGCTTTTTGGTGTCCAAGATTGTCACTGGCTTTGGTTGACACATTTTAGGTTCATGATGTTGTTCCACTTCAAGTAAACAGTGATTAGGCCTAATGTTGGTCAGGTTAGGTGGAGCCCTTTCGCAATATAATTTGGAAATATCTCACCAGTCCCATGGCTTTAAAACATGGGTTAATCTACTTGTCTGTGTGTGTGTGCAAAATTTTTGGAGTAATAACAAGCAAGGATACTTGTTCTTATGGGCTTTAGGGTTGCAAATTTGTTTTTGACATAGGAAATAAGCTACCTTTATTTTTGTAAGAACCACGTTTCCAAAGTTGAGGTTCCGTAACGGTTAACTCTTGAAAATAAGTTGATGGGCTTTTTGCATTTCTTTTAATCGGATTTATTGCTTTTTCTTTGGGTTTCATTGCTTTCATCAGCCGTATGGGTTTTTTTTTTAAAAAAAAAAAAAAAATAGTGGAATAACGATAAAAAGGCAAATATAATATTATAAAATTAAGAGTATCCTGAACTAGTGATATAATTTTTAATAACAAAATTTAGTAGTATAAGGAATAAAAAAAAATATAATTACATTTTATGTTAAAAATTGATAGGTAATTTCAATTATAAAATTTACCACTGTAAAATTCATCTGAATTTTGCTATATTCTATTATTTAGTTTATATATATATATATATATATATATATATATATATATATATATATATATATATATATACTTCGTGAAACAAATATATTTTTCGGTTAAATTTTCATTAAATTAATGTAAAAAATTTAGAGTGATCAGAATTCTCATTTCAATTTTCCTCGAATTCTTCTTCCCCCTTTGGTTTTCTAAGGAATGGAGCCTTTATTGTTGAATAATTATCCATTCCGTCCAATATATTCTCCCAGCAAGAGGCAACAAACTCACACACAGAGCGAAAGACATGAGCCTTGAAGAACTCGGTTATGGCAGCTACCGAAGAGAGAGCGCGAGAGACGAAGAGAGGAGGGCATAGATCTCAACGAATCTAGCTGCGGCAGAGGGGAGAGAATGGATTCCCCATATCCCTTTCCTAACGACAAGCAACAGCTACTTGCAAACGAAGCTCAGTCCTGCAAGAGTGACGATGGCGACTGGTATCGTTCTTGCATTTCAAAACCAAACTGAGAAGGTTACAAAAACGAAAAGCGGAGAAGGATATTGGTTGGCAAGTGAAATCGTTCAAATCGAAGAGACGAGAATGGAGATTGGGATTAGAGAGAAATCCAGAATTGCAGTTGAGATTTATACAAAATTCGGTTTTGGAATTATAATTCGAATTTGAGTTTTTGATTTCGAGGAAAATAAAATAACCAAAAACCCAAATGTACGACGTCACTGCAATCCCAACCCAAAAGGCAGAAAAACCGTCACCGCTAAGCCGGCGACCAGGGCTGTCGAAACGAGAACCTCTCCCATTCCCCTTCTCTCTTTCTTTTTCTCCATAGACACCGGCGACGGCGTCTCTCAAGTCCAACGACTTAGAAATTATCTCCGCTCGCAATGTTGACTTAAACGTAAACGATCTAAAAGCCATCATCAACGATGAGGAGGACGATGTCATTGTTTATGCTGCATCACGTGGTGTTGTCGGTCTTGATATTAATATTTTACTATGAAGAATTTAGGAGAAAAAAAAATTACGAGAGAGAGAGAGAGAGAGAGAAAAGTTATGATTAGTAGCAAACTCTTTGAAGATCAATTACGATTTACTTATTTGATTCATGCCTTTTCTCACATCAGAGGTATATCGGAATGCATTTTATTTGATGAGGAGGAGATTATAAATTAGAGAGCATTGAAACATTATTTACAGATATTTCATGGTACTAGTGAGGGGTGGAAGAAAGTGCGTCAAGGGTGTTTTTGATATTTAATAATTTTTTATATTGGATTTCTTAATTTTAATTAATAAAATATCGAATTAGTGTAGAAAAAATAAGGATACTTTTAAAGATAAAAAAATTAGATAATATAATAACGCAAAATTTAGAGATCAAATTATTAATGTGGCAGCTACAGTGATTAACCCATTACCAATGGACCGCCAAAAGTCCTGGTCCGGGCCAATTAATATAACAATAAATAAATAAATAAAACTTAATTTTTGATTTAATCGGTCTAATCTATTGGTGCCTAGAAGTCCGGGCGAAACAGGTGGGCGCCAACTAATATAATAGTTATAAAAATAAATTAAAAAAAAAAATCCAGTAACCCCGTGCACCTTTGTTGACTCCAAAAAAGCAAGTAAAATAGCTATTTCTTTCTCTATTTCGCGTTGCTCCACCACCGCCGATCCCGACAAATTCGCCTCTCTATGATTGCGAAAACGACAATCCCATCGAAGAGATTTTTTTTTTTGAGTGGTTTTGCTTTACTTTTATGTTATAATTAATTCATGAACACTTTTCTTCGCTGTCGTTAATTTTGATCATTACTCATCTGATATATAGAACCAGCATTCTATTTCTCCACTCTTTATAGGCTGCTGCAGTGACTTTGTCATCGAAAAGCTGGGTTTTAGTTATTGTCAACGTCAACTCCAACTTCTACGGTGAAGTACTAAAATGGAAAGCACAATGAAGGAGATCCGTGGAGGAGTGTCCGTGCTGGACATGGATCCTAAATCCACCGTCGGCGGCGGCGTTGAGGACGTTTACGGCGAGGATTGCGCCACCGAGGATCAGCTCATCACTCCTTGGACTATCTCAGTCGCCAGGTTAATTATTTTTCTTTTTTCTTTCCCACGTAAAAATGCCTATATTCATACGTGACCGTTCTTGTCCGGTAACTGATCAGGGATCATTTTTTTTCTTTCTATGTTGTCATTTTTTTTAACCATATAGCTAACTTGATTTAAGTTTTGATTATGGGCATGACTAACTGATCACTGCTTGTTTTAGCTTTATTTTTACTCTATCTTGTGAATATTATCATTCTATTATTACTTTGCCTCCTGTCACCTGCTTGCCCTGAACTAACTAGAATTTGCACTCTCTTTTTTTTTTGGGGAAATCGACCAGGATTTCTGCTTTAAATGCTTTATTTATGTGTTAATAATTTAGTGGGGGTAGTACTGTAATTGTAAATTTGTAAAGTATGATATGTTATTAATTATGTGCGTGCATGCAGTGGATACTCGCTGTTGAGGGATCCACGGCATAACAAAGGACTTGCATTTACTGAGAAAGAGAGGGATGCCCATTACTTGCGTGGCCTTCTGCCCCCTGTGGTTGCAACCCAGCAGCTTCAGGAAAAGAAATTGATGCACAGTATCAGACAATATCAACTCCCTCTTCAAAAATATGTGGCCATGATGGAACTTGAGGTACCCTTTAAACCCACCCTTGTTCTTTCTAATATTAAAGTTCCAATATTTATATATGGTTGTGATTGCTTGCAATAATTTATCCTTTTTTGTCATTTTTACGCTTTGATGGGTTATAGGAAAGGAATGAAAGGCTGTTTTATAAGCTTCTCATTGATAATGTTGAAGAGTTGCTTCCCATTGTATACACTCCCACAGTAGGTGAAGCTTGCCAGAAATATGGAAGTCTCTTCAAGCGTCCTCAGGGTTTATACATCAGTTTGAAGGAAAAGTAAGAATGCTTTAGTATTACGTGACATAAAATGCGACTCTTGGACGTTTTCTTTATCATGGAATGTCTTTGGCTTTTGCAGGGGGAAAATTCTTGATGTGTTGAAAAACTGGCCTGAAAGAAGTATTCAAGTTATTGTTGTTACAGATGGTGAGAGGATTTTGGGACTCGGCGATCTTGGCTGTCAGGTAAACACATCTTCAGTAAAACTAAACAGACAAAAGAAAGCATTTTACTTTCTGTCATGGTCATTTTAGATTACAGGTTTGATTATAGAATTAGATTGTAAATTTGGATTAGCATGTACATAATGAGTTTGAAAATGTTACAGGGGATGGGTATTCCTGTAGGGAAATTGGCGCTCTACACTGCACTTGGAGGAGTTCGTCCTTCTGTGGTAAACATTATGAGATCACTAAAGATTTCTCTCTTTTGCCTCCTGTTGTCACCTGAAAGAAAAGAAAGATCTTTTTGATTACTATTAAATATTACCTCCCTCGGTCAATTCTAATTCCTTCTTGCTTCAAGTATTTCCTTTCAGATCATTGATTAACTTTAAATTTATGATTCTATATTTCCATAATGCAGTGACATGGCCTTGTCCAATAACATAGTTAAACTTTTAAATAAAATCCTTGAGTATGACGCCATTATGTCCTTATTATCCTGTCTGGTTAAGCATATTTCTTGCTTGCTCTTTTAGTGTTTGCCTATCACCATTGATGTGGGCACAAACAATGAGCAATTGTTGAAGGATGAATTCTACATTGGACTCCGACAAAGAAGGGCAACTGGCCAGGTTTCACACTATTGGAGCTAATTACTTTTTTGCTGAATTTCACTTGCAGATTACCTAAATTCTATTCTTTCTACAATTTTATTCTCAGGAATACTCTGACCTTTTACATGAGTTCATGACCGCTGTAAAGCAGAACTATGGAGAAAAAGTCCTTGTACAGGTTAGCAACAAGTTAAAAAAAACATGGACAGCTTCACTATAAATTTCCCAAATTCAGAAGTTCATCACATTTTTCATTACTTCTTTTATGCTGAATTCTGCAGTTTGAAGATTTTGCTAACCACAATGCCTTTGAGCTGCTTGCAAAATATGGTACAACTCATCTTGTCTTCAATGACGATATACAGGTACGGGACAGTTGAATTGTGCCGTTACTTGAGAGAACTTTGTATATCTCTAATATGTTGCCAAATGCCTATCCTTCTGTTACAGGGAACAGCATCTGTTGTCCTTGCAGGGGTTATTGCAGCACTGAAGTTGCTTGGTGGTTCCCTGGCTGACCACACTTTCTTATTCCTTGGTGCTGGAGAAGTAAGATTTGCTATTATTTGTCCTTAGCTAAATAGGAAGAATAAATGATTGGTGGATTCAGTTGATTTGGGAATGTTGAATATGCAATGGTAGTATTTGGTTAATGTTCAAAATTACTTTATTTTTCTTTTGATTGCATTTATCATTTGTCTTTATCAATTTTTTCTTATGGCGATACAATTAACATTTGAAAGATTTATTTTCTTCCAACCTCATCCACTCTGATATTTTATGTAATGTGATTTTGCAGGCTGGAACTGGTATAGCAGAGTTGATAGCTCTTGAGATGTCAAAACGGGTATTTTGTCATTTTGATTTTTCTTATTACATAATAGAGCTTTGGAGAGTGTTAGGCTTGAACATAATGCTTAACATTTTATGTATTCACTAATTGAATTCATTTCTATTTCCTAGACCAATACTTCTATTGAAGAGACACGCAAGAAAATCTGGTTGGTGGATTCAAAGGTGCATTAAAGCAAAAATCCTAATCAAGATTCTGTTTAAACTATTTAATCTTTAGTCGAGTTGTGAATTATTTATTTGTATTGATTGTTTTTTCTCCAAACCATGCATGATTTTTCTGATAGGGATTGATTGTTAGCTCCCGCAAGGATTCACTTCAACATTTCAAAAAGCCTTGGGCTCATGAACATGAACCTGTTAAGGATCTCTTAGATGCTGTCAAGGTGTGTAAAATGTGTGTTCTGCATGAAATTGTTTATCCAGTGTTCGTCTGCCCCTTATTTTATTCACTTTCTTCCTTAGGCTATCAAACCAACTGTTTTGATTGGGTCATCTGGAGTAGGAAGAACATTTACAAAGGAAGTGGTTGAAGCCGTGGCTTCCTTAAATGAGGTTCACTCTCTCTCACCTCTGCATGTGTGATGGACTTTACTCGAATAGTTGCAATTACCAAATATCTGCCAGAGAATAGCTGATTATTTTGGATGGCTAATCTGCAGAAACCTCTAATAATGGCCCTCTCCAACCCAACGTCACAATCAGAGTGTACAGCTGAAGAAGCTTATACTTGGACTAATGTAAAACTAACTTTTGTCTTCTTATCATACTTCATGACTCAGCTTGCAAATGATTCACTGTCTTGTGTTTTTTTTTGCATGTAAATCTAACTCTAAATTTGTGCTCTTTGCTTCATTTGAAACTGAAGTGCCGTGCAATTTTTGCTAGTGGAAGTCCGTTTGATCCTTTTGAATACGAAGATAAAGTTTTTGTTCCTGGCCAGGTAACATATCTATCTGATTAAGTAGTATTTCGTATGAGTTGAACATGGATGACTGAGGTTTGAGCCACTTGAGGTTGTGCTTTCCTTGTTATCAGGCCAATAATGCATATATTTTCCCTGGGTTTGGCTTGGGTTTGGTCATCTCTGGAGCAATCCGTGTCCATGATGATATGCTTCTGGCAGCCTGTAAGTACCAAACATGTTAAACAGGACCTGGTGTGAGAGCATAATCTCTCTCCCAACCCTCTTCTTTTTTTGTTTCTAAATCAGCTTATTTGCATGTCACTAGAACATAAATACGATGTGGACTTCTAAAGGACTGAAGTAACAAATATTAAGTCTTGATCAACAACTGAACTAAATATGATTTTCTGAAATTTGGTTTTGATGTTTCTAAAGCTATAATTTAAGTTTAATAGTAGGTAGACCTAGACTTTTAGAGCTTCTACATTTGTTGAAGGATTAACCTTACATGTAAGTCATGTGCATCCTGTAACAGCGGAAGCCTTGGCTGGGCAAGTCACAGAGGATAACTATAGCAAGGGGCTTATTTACCCACCTTTCTCTAATATCAGAAAAATTTCAGCACATATTGCTGCTAGTGTAGCTGCCAAGGCATATGAACTTGGTAAGTGTCACTTTGTGTTGTATTCTTGACTGGGCAAATTCTAAATATTTTTTCCTTGTCCTTTTTGTAGGGGTGGCTACGCGTCTACCTCGTCCCAAGAACCTTGTGAAGTATGCTGAGAGTTGCATGTACAGTCCCGTCTACAGAAGTTATAGGTAATTTTATGGTTTTCATGGTGTGAAGCTACAAACATGCAATCAGAAGTGCTGGTAGCTTTGAGCAATAAGATCTCGGATATGAATAATGAGTTATGGAGTTTGATGTATTAGTAGCAGTATTGTGCTTTCCTTCGGTGAGAAGCTACAAGTTATCTGAATTTGAGTTTTAGAAGTTGTAGCTCTAAACAAAATAAGATTCCTGATACGGACAATGGGTACTACGGGTAACTGTTTGTATTTCATTACGTGCTTCTAAATTCAGAGTGATTACATCATCTGCTTTTAACATTTATCAATTTCACCAAAGACTAGGAAGAGTTACCTAAATAATTCGACACTGCATTTATGTGCATTCACAAATATGATTCAGATTTTTCTTAAAAAATTTTAACTACATTTTGTTTATCTAATTGGTTCTATCAAACATGCTGCAAGCATCATGATCCGTTGACAAAATTGATTCTCAGTCCCCAAGGAATTCGATTTAATGGTGGTGCATCAGTTCTAAGTTCTAACAAACAAAAAGAATGGGCTTGAAATATGATAAAAAAACGGTGATCTGCGCAAACGATTTAGAAGACGACTGAATGAAATGAAGCGCCAGTAGTTTACCCATAAATGACCTAATTCTAACACGCCAGAGTTGGGGCCCTCAACAAAAAGAACCATACTTCTAACCATTAAAATTCAGAAATAGCCATTTCCATACGCTTTATTGTGCTGGCTTCGAATCACGCGGAAGAAGTGAACAGTGGCAACGACGAAGTGTAGCCACTCAACTGCAATCCCGACTAGCTAGCAAAATCAATCTTCATTGATGTACCAGAGCACGTAAGGGGACAGACACTGATGCCAAGACTCTAAAAAAGAATCAATATGTCGATAATATAGTAGTTAACTAAACTAAAAGAAAGAAAATACACAACATATATTTTAAGAATTGGCGCTCATCATAATATACAGGCACACTCCATGGGGACTGATCAAAATACACACGCTAACATTCAGGAGGATGTAGGGTTTCAAATTTATTTCTTTGGCATGCTCAAGCTTGAGGGTTTTTGTATACGTTCAAGTCAGCATGAGTGTCCACGTAGCGCTGACTCAAATAAGTCCCACATTTGATTGGTGGAAACCTGATCAAAAAATTTACATCCTGCAGTTCCTTAGAAAAATTTATATAAAACTGAAATGCACCTTTATTTTTTTAATTACATCACCACTGCCTAATTGTTATGGACAGGCCCTAAATTTGCAGAGAGCTAGTGAACATTTTCATTACCAGGAATTTCTATGTGCACAGTTAGGCAATGATATGAACAGAATTCAACATCCAAATGTGCAGGACACTAAAACACATCATACAGTAACAAAAAGAGAGCGTCAGTGCAGTATAACTTCATTATGATTTCAACTTACTTGGGAGGATTTTTTTCCGACTTGCAGGTTGGCAAGCATTCAACTAGACAATCGTGACTGGGTTCCACAAAATATGCTATCTGTCCCCCCCACAAAAAAGTGAGAAATTACAAATAACTTTCTTCAAGATAAGATGCCATTAAGAAATATGGAAAGATGATTACAAGCAAAATTATTCAGCGAAAAAAAAAAACAATGCTAAGCAAACAAGAAAATTTATCTAACAGAAAAAGTCAAGGAACCCAAGGATATAATACACCTAGACACCCTAATGGTACTCTTCTGAACAATTAAGACTTACGGTCTAAAAGATTTAAAACAGAAAGGAAGATACATCTGGTCCTCAGTGAAAGCAAATGTTGAAAAACATGAAGTTGATCCCTTGCGGTCCTAATGCCTAGAAACCAACATCCTAAGCCATTATTGATTACACAAATAACAGAGAACTAACTAGATAAAATTTCAAAACAATTTAGATTTTAGCTAACTGTCTTGCACCACTGCTCTTCACATGAGGAGGTGCATCATGCATATGCATATTACAGTAAAGGTTAAATGTAATCAAATAAGAGGAAGTTTAAGCATCAGTTATAATTGATAAAAACAGTCCACAAACTTTGGAATTGCAACTATAGAAAGTAAAAGAATTGCAATTAGAAAAGCTTTGATCCCCAAAAGGAAAAGAAAACTTTACAGAATATCTCTCTTGACCGTTCCCTACAACTCTATGCAGTGTGGACCTGCAAACAATTACATCCGAAAACATGAGTTGTACAGAGGAAAGAAGGCAGCAAAAAGTTCATTTTAACAGAGTGATGAAAGTATGTGTATATGAAAATAACTAATAAATACAGAAATGTTAGTCCATTGGCACTGCAGTATGTTCACCACTGTCAAGCTGAAAAATTATTGAAAATTATTTATGTCCTTCCCAAATGCAGAATGTGTTCAAGATCTCCTATAATCAGCATTTATGTTTTATTCTGACATGAATTAATTGAAATTAAGTATATCAAGGAGATAAAAACCTGAAAATACAGTTGCTCCAGCGCTCCAGCATATCACCAAGATTCACTATGAATGCTCTGTATAAGAAGAAGAACCAACCAAAAATTGTCACCATTCCTGAATCAAGAAATACTTCATTGATTACAATATTCATGCAGTCGCACAATCTGCTGTGATTCCTCCTGCTATGCAACTTCATAGCATACAAATAAATACTAAAGCTGAACAATAAATAGTCTATATGACATTAAATTATAGCTCAACAGTTGCATTCATTATCCTAAGTTTACAATCCATTCCAAAAAATAGTTGGCTAAATAGTAAATACTGACACTGGAGTTTGGACGTTCATATTCCTGCCTAGCAAAGGCTATAATTTCCAATGACTAATTCTAGAACAGGTCAAAGCTAGAAATTTATTGTCGCTATGAATGCTTTTCAAAGCATCAAATAATGGCTTAAGCTATCCCATGTGTGGCAGATTAAACTGTAAGTTGAAATTAAACATATGGGGTTAATTCCATTCAAAAATATAAGGAATATTGAGATAGTACATCATACAGCTTTAGAACATCTAAGCCAACCAGGATCAAAATGATATAGTAGAAAAATCTCAATCTCTAACAGTCTGACTGAGCCTCACCCTTTCATTGGGGCTACATATTCCCATACTTGAGGTTGAGCATCCTTATCCTTGCATATCTGCATGAAAATAAAAAAGAATTGCAACAACTAATGAAACTGTGATTAAAAGAAGGTAAAAGCAAAAATACATAGTTAAAACATATTCCTGTATACATACTTGGAGACCATAGACATCATCAGTGGCTAAAAGGGTAATCAAACCATAGTCAGAATGAGCTCCAGCTCCAAAGATTCCATTAGCAGGATCAGAAATCTGAGCTGAACATGAATCAAAAGGAAAGTGAAAGCAAAGGAACAAAATTTCACTGACTAGACAAAGGCACAAAGTGTAGAATGAAGTTCCTTAACTATGTAACTAAAATTCAACCTCCATAGTGTAGCAAACGCACGATTGCAATAGGGTGCCCAAGCATTTCCGGCTTATCAAAAAAATTAGCCTCCAGATTGAGCGCAAGCGCTATGATCCTGGCAACTGCTCTTGCCACCTCTCTGCATCAAGAAAGAATTGTTAGCATACGAGGCTAAGTTATAAGCTGAGCTACCATTCTTCCTCATGCATCAGCAGTGTCGTAGAGAAAATTTAGTTGGTTGTAACAGAATTGGTTATTAGCATGCATACAGAAACGAGCTAGTTAGTTATTTTTGTTCTTCCTTCTTTTGTATATAACAACACTGATTCATTCTTTAGAGAATATATGGTAATCCATATTTTTTCCTTCTCTTCTCATACTTGATTTGCTGTTTACCCTAATTTCTTGTTTACTCAAGCTCATACAGCTGAGTTTGTTCAAGAATCATGAAAATTCAAAAGAATCATTTAAAAAATAACAAAAAATAAAATTCTTTTTAAAATATGGCAAGAATCTCTAGAACTGTGAGGTTGCGAGTTTCAACCTCAATTCGAGCCAAATTAACCTAAAATTTTTTTTTAAAAAAAGCATATAGCAATATCCGATAAAATCATATTTATTCTACAAGAGCTTACAATGCCTCGCGATGAAACCTTTCCATTGTTTGCCTCCAACCAGGCAAAAGATCTGCAACACATCATAATTAACAACATTGATAACCAAATTCTAATTATCCAAAAATCAATAACCATAAAAAGAAATGTTCACACCACGGTTGTGGAATTTGAGAAATTTTTAGGTGAATCTAGTTCGCTAACTATGATTATGAACCTTCCATTGTATATTTGACATATGACATTATTTATTAAAATTTATTAAATTAGATATACACAATCATCTGCAAAATATATGTACTAATTAATTATAGATAATTATGATTAGATAGTTTGTATTTAACAATCATGTGCAAAATATATGTACTAATTAATTATAGATAATTATGATTAGATATTTTATATTTAATATCTAATTTAATAAATTTTAAATAAACAATATCACATTTCAGATATATAATAGGAGGTTCATAGTCCAGTTAGCGAACCAGGTTCACCTAAAAATTTTTTGGTGGAATTTAATGAAAGGCAAATTTAGATACCAGCTGCAGGCCAAACGTTGGGCCCATAAAAAGGCTTCTCGGCTTCAGGATCATTTCGGGGCACTTCAACTCCAATGTAATATCCTTCCTTATAATCTCCTACTACCGTATAACAGAAAAAATAACAATCACTTCAATTAAAAAAAAACATAAATAATAATAAGAAGAAGAAGAAGAAGGAGGAGGAGGAGGAGGAGGAGGAGCGAACCATGTAGTTGATGATCAGGATCTAAAAGCTCGTCGAGGACAGGAGTGTAGCCTCGATGCTTTTCGTTCCTCAACACCTTCATTTTTTCAGCTAGGGATAATTCGAAGAATTTTTTACTCTCCCTGAACACCTCGGTCATGAATTCTTGGCTTATCCCGTGATTTACCACGTAAAAGAATCCACAATCCAAACATGCCTGAAATTTAATCAAGACGACAACATGCATAGATTAATGATCATGATTGATTCATAGGGTATTAGTTTGAGGACATAAAAGCAACCTGTTTGAGCAAAGAAACGGATTGATTAATATCCGGATTAGAAAGGTCGATACAGTTAAGGATAGAGATTTTCTGGTTAGGCGGCGGAAGAATTGCCTTGGCGCCGTGATTATCATCATGCTGCTCCTGCACCATCTGCTCCATTGAATTCTGCTGGGTGCGAATACGAGGACCTCAACTTTCGATTTTACTTTTCTTTCACGAACATAAAACGGCGTCGTTTTTTTTGACAAATATAACCTTTTGAGGCGCCTGCGGCAGCGGTGAGCCTCTCTTTGCTTTATGCTATTATTTATTTTATGTAATGCTCCTTTTTTTCGTTTAGCATGTGGATGAAATTTATTTATAATATTTTATTTGGCATAACTTGCGTCTTGTGGTTGAGTAAATTCCAAAAAACATGAAGTCGATGGTGTTAGGTAATTGCTGTTCCAAATGGCCATATTTGATAATATAATTGTCGTCATGAAAACTCTCTAAGAAAAAAAAAAAGAATAATTTTAGATCAATGTGAGATTAGATGATGTTAGTGTTTCCGAATAATCTCTCATAGCTCTCGAATAATCGAATTATCTATGGATAAATAGTTTCTATAGCGAATGAAAGCTCGAAGATCGAAACGGTGGTATTGTTTGGAAAATCATTAATAACTTAGATTTCTAACATTTAGAATACCTAGGAGACTTATTTCTTCAATATTTGGAAATCATATAGCTATAAATAACAACCTAAATAAAAGATAATAACACATATAAACAAGTACATAATTTTTCATTCTCTTAACAACTTTCTCGTTGCCAATTTGGCTATCAATTACGTCATCTTTATCATTACAAGCTCTCAAAAAAGTAATTGTCTCCAAAAAGTAATCTCTAACTTAATCATCGGACTGGTTGTGGCACATTGATCAATATATACGTATGGCTTCTATTTTGAAGCTAATATGAATTCATATTGAAGAATTCTAAGTTTATTCAAACTTTTGACTACTCCAATCTTTGACTCTAAATATGTTATCTATATATCTACATTATCTTTTTTTTTTTAATGTTCAAATTAATTCAAAACTTTTTATTTTAAAGTTGTGATGAATAATTGGCTTGTACATAATTGAGATGGGCTTTTTTTAAAAATTTTTTTTTACTTATTGCTGATTGTTGGTTGCCATTGCTGATAACTAGTTGTTAATGTTGGTTGCTGATTATTGATTATTGATTGATATTAAGTGTTTTGTAAAATTACTATTATTGATTATTATTTATAAATATAATTATTAATATAGACATAAATTTTAAATAAATAAATAGATATATTTTATATTTAAATTTTAAAAATAAATAATGAATAATCATTTATGAAGTATTTTTTAAAAAAAATTTATAAGTTAAACTTTTTTGTAATACATATATTAAACAATAATTATGAATATAATAGTAGTTTTATTAAAAAAGTTAAATAACATATTAGACATAAATAATATAGTGATAATAAAAATAATATTAAAACGTATACTATATTAGAATTAATGTAAAAAAGTGAAGAATTTTAAAAAATGAATTTTATGTTTAGTTTAATTATAGAATTTAATAAAATATTTTATTTTATAAAAATATCTTGTACTATTTTTTAAAATGTTTATAAATATAAAAAAATAAAACAAAATGAGAGAAAATGAAAGAGAGAGAATACAGAGATAAGAAAGAAAAAGGAGAGGGAGAAAAGAAGAAAAGATGAAAGAAATGTGAAAAACATTTTAACTAACTATGTTTTTATCATAATGAAAAACATTTTACAACTTTATAATTTATTTGTAAAATCTATCAAATTTGATAAAATTTGATCTAATTATAACTAATTTCAAATATTTAATAAAATAAATTTTCATCTATACCAAAATACATAGAATGTAAATTTGTAAGTAAATTTCATTAAAATTATAGAGTTTTATTTATAATGAATATAATGTAAATTTTTTTATTAGAAAATTGATTTGATTTGAAAATTTATGTTCTTAGATTATAAATTAATATAATTGACTTAGTTTAAATTATTTAAAATTAAAAATTATATTTTTACTCTAAAATAATTATAATCATGAACGATTAAATCTGATTTGATTTGAAATGCAAAAATAACTTAAAATGATATAAATTCAATATCTTTACTTAACCATCAAATCTAAAATTATCTAAACAAAGATTTGATGATTCTACTCAATCTAATTCAGAGAAAAATAATTTTTTAGAATTCATTTGGTCTAACATGTACAGATCTATTTAAATGTATTAAAGAACAAGAATTAAATAAAACTAAAAAATATTTTATTTATTAAATAATAACAATAATAATGATAATAACAAAAAAGAAAATAATCCAGTGGGAAGATGCGGAGCACTTGCACCTGCTGTTGACCATAGTTTTGTTTTTTTTGTTTTAAAGCAAGATAGTTTTTTATGGTTACATTTTTCATGTATCATTACTATTTTTATAATTAAGTAATAAATATTTATAATTTTTAATATAAATATTAATTATAGGTGAGAATAATCAGAATCGTTAAATTTTTAATTTAGATATTAAAAATGTAGTAATTATAAATGAGCAAAAATTACAGTAACTATTAAAACTTTACCTAGATATATATATATATATATATATATATAATGATAAAATATATGTTAGTTATTCCTTTATCTATTCTTTAATAGATATTGTTTAAGATTTTTACACATATAAGTGTTATTATATAAGTAAAAGATTGTGTTATTTTTAATTAAATATTTTCATGAGTTATTATACACTATAAAAAAAATAATTATTCTGTAAGAGAGAAATGTAGAGTTGTAATTAATGTTTATGAAAAATTATAAAATATTCAATATTATAGAATAATAATTTTTTTTAAAATAATATTTAATTTGAAATAGATGGAGTATGTTTTAACACTTAACTTGAGGCCTTTAACCTAACATTTCCCCTAACTTCAGTAACTTTGCAGTACACACATCGTATATGACATTTTATATACAATACTTGGTTTCATATTAAATGTTGCCTTAGTTTTTTTTTAATAAAATAGAAGAGATTATAATTCAGGAGAAATATTAAAATATTTTAATTAAGTTGATATATTCATAGCGTTCTTATCAGTGCCTTAAATAATCAATAATAAAAAATATTCAAAACTATAACGGTGAAATTGAAACCGAATAAAGGAGCAAAAAATACAAAGCCTTGGATTGTGTCGAAAATTTTATTAATCTAACTTATATATTGGCACATGGATTTGTTGAGTAGCCGCACGGTGCCATATTCATGAATCTTGCGCTCTTCGCACAAAATTATTAATCATTAAACTATATCTTAAAATGATATTATGGTTTTCCGCGACATTAGGTTCTGGGCATAATGAGCTGCTTTTCCTTTTGTAAGGGAAATTTAAAAAAAAAACAAAAAAAAAATACACAAAGACTACATCTAAGGTCTTGTTTTGGCAAATTTTAAACTTAAAAAAAAAAAAATCTCACTTTTGGGTCATTTTATAGGCTAAATTGCACCAATCATTTCTAAACTTAGGAATAATTTCATTACTATCCTATATTTTGATTTACAATGCAAAAATACACCAATTATTATTTCACCTTAGTAAGTGTTCCTGATATATTTTTTTGACATTTATCTCGCTGAAAATCCTACGTGACTTTTATTAACATTATTTTCAGTGTTATAAAGAGTCACATCAGATGAAATTTCTAATCTCACACATCTGACTTAATTTTTATTTTTCTCTCTCCCTATTCTTCTATATTTTATTTCTTTGCATTCGTAATTGTAATCAAAATTCCTAATTTTTTTTATTTTCTCTCAATTTGTAATTGCAGTTAAAATCTCTAGTTAAAAGTCATTCATAACTGCAGTTATGGGACACTAAAAATAATATTAAACAAAAGTCATATAAGATTTTTAATGAGGTAAAAATTAAAAAAATGTATCAGGGATAACTGCTAAAACGAGATAATAATTAGTGTATTTTTTCATTGCAAATCAAAATATATGAATAATAGTAAAACTAACATCTAAATTCAGAGACGACATGTGCAATTTAGTCTCATTTTATATTGTTTATCAACGATGCGAATGGATCATTTAACATGACCTTTTAAAACTATGACTAGATTGCCACTTTCGACTATATTGTTCATGATGAATCATTTCCACTTGGTATACAATTGCAAATTTTCTTCTATTTCTCTTCCTTTTTTATTTTTAAAAAATACGTGGAATTTTCTTCCATTTTTAATGGTTAGAATTAGAGCGGAAAATATATTGCAAGTATCTATCTCAAATAAATTTTCTTGATCTCTTAATTCTTCTTGTGATGTGTAATTAATTTTAACTTTCTTGGAGGAGTAATGTGAATGTTGTACCGCGCTGCCTATTGCAATGGACTTATCTACGAGACCAGACTATCCTTTTGCGGGTCGGACCGTACTCTAAATCTGGCTAATTCTTTGTGTAGATCTAAACTTGGTCTGGCCAGATGATAGATTTGTATTTTTTTTTTTTTTTTACCAAATATGATTCAAATTCGAACTATATATTAAAATAATACTGAGTGTTTTATTTATCCTATCGGACTTTGCTAGTTACATGGCATTCTCAAGCCTGCTCTTCCAGGAAATTAGATTTTTGGAGTTCCGGCTGGATTATTCTTGGGTTTAAAAAAAAAAAAAAATACAGGCCAATTGAGCGAGCTGGTGATTTCCCATACTCATAAACAAGTCTATTTATCTACTATCTAGTTGACTAAAACTTTCATGCAAAATTAAGTGAAGGACGTTGTGATAATATGAATTTCACAAATTCAATATATATTAATAGCCTTTGATTCAGTAGTATTAAAATATTTTTTAAAAATTATAAAATCTTAAATTCGAATATAGTTAAAGTCAAACTATTAAAAGAAGAAATTATAATTGCCTAGATTGGGATTTCAAAATTTTAATTAGAATTTGGTAAATTAAAAAGAAACAAACGAGATGTTGATATGGATGCTCTTAAAATTTTTTTTTGGAAATCTTAAAATTGATAGTCTTAACTCCTAATTATTCTAGCAACTTGACTTATCATTGGAGGCGGATTTATAATGAGGGCAATGGAGCAAATGCCCCACCAAATAGGTTGGCATTGAGTTGGTTGAGTTTATTTAGTTTGATTTTTTATTAAAATTAAATAAATTAAAAATTATATTTTTAAAATAAAATTAAATTAAAATTTTTAAAAAGTTAAATAAACTAAAGCATCAAAATTTATATATTTATAAATCCAACTAAATCCAACATATAAAATTTCAGTTTAATTTAACTCAATTTAATTAAATTACACATTTTAAATTAGTTCAATTCAAATTGATATATATTAATAATTTTCATTTATTTGTTTTTTGATTTTTTTATATAAAAAATGAAATTGAAAATTGAAAATCAAAAATTGAATTTTTTAAAACTGAAATCAAACCAAACTAAATTTCAATGAAGAACCGAATCAAATCTAATACTACCTAAGAAAAATGGATTAGGTCCAATCAGACATAAAACTCAGTTCAGTCTCCAATCCTCATAATGGGACATATAATTCGGCTCGCCTTAACTTTACAAGACTTTGGGCCAACACAACTTGACCAACTCTACTACAATTAATCTGCAGCTCATCCTAAATATGAATATTATCTTTTATCAAGAAGTAATATCTTATCAAAAAATGTAAGTTTCATCAAGAAAACAATCACTAAACAAGAAGAATTTAAGTCCCAATCCAATAAGGAAACATACATCTTTAGACACTATATGAAGAACACAACTAGGTATCTTTCATACATTACATACACTTATTCTTTCTACAAGCATATCATTGACTTAAGCATCAAAGTGGACTTTTAACAATCAAGCCGAAACCTCTTTCACCTCTGTTGTCTTGTAGGACCACCCTAGCCAAAATTACCCGAGCCAACCACCTAAAACCAACCTGAATAGCCCAAACCAACTACCGTGGTAAATTTCACGATATCATTGGTGCGATGAGCGTGAACTTACTATAACAAACCTTCAAAAACTTCAGCCGTGGCTAATCCCATGATCCAAAAATCCCACAAACTCATCTCTAGTCCATTATTTTAGATAACACACCCCACCAAACCTTCCAACCTTAACTTCCCCACCAACACCTAGAACCTTTGCCTCCAACTTGGTTGGCACCCCAAACCATGATCCCCATGTTGCACCTTAAATCCTAACCCCCAATCCAGCCCCTGACCAAATGGTTGCCCAACTAGTCATTGCCTATGCAGATTTCACAGCACTATTGGAGAGAATTGAGCAAGTGCAAATGTGAAAAGAATCTGTGGCCACTCCACAAAATGCCATTATGGAGCCACCATATTTTCCAACTCCACTGGTTCGACAAAAACAAGCAAAAAATATGGCTCGCAACGAGGTAAAGACTAGGCACTCAAAAATGTGCAATGATGTAGGTGAATCCTCATATAAGCCAGGAAAAAGCAAAGCTACTAGAGCATAAAGCATTTATTGGGACGAAGATGCCTTTGAAAAGAAACTCATGAAAGTAGTCAGATGAACAAGAAACAAGAAACTTTTTGCCCTCAACTACCATTCTTATGATCACAATCCCCCTAGCTGTAGAGGTAAGGGCTGAGTCAATACCATACAAATTTAAGTTACCCCTGATTGACAACTACAACGGAACAAATGATCCTAAAAACCATCGTATAAGTTGATCCATACTGAAACTCTATAATTACTTAGATGCCCTCCTATGTAAAATCTTCCTTACCACCCTTGAAGGAGTAGCAAAAGACTGGTACCAAAACCTAGTTCACAGTTTCACTCAGCTCTCACAATGTTTCACAATTGGGTTCGTATAAGCCATCCCATAGGTGAAAGTTTCTTCAAACTTGCATGAGGTTGTCCAGGAAGATGGGAAATCATTACGTGACTATTTAGCTAAATTTAACAAAGTACCATGCAAGTAAACAACCTCAACCATGAAGTAGCAATAGATGCAATGATGTGCATTTGTAAGAATCGAGGACTCATCGATTCTCTTAATGTTGACCCTTCTAAAAACTTTTATGAATTGACGGAATGAAGTAATCGGTTCATCCGCTTAGATGATAATTTGTGAACATACTCCCACAGTCTGTACAAGAAAAATGATGAAAAAGGGTAAGGAGATAGCAGGAATGACAAACACTGAGCCAAACAATGAGGAACTAGCTCAAGCCCCATAAATTCAAACAACAACTTAGCTCAGTACTATACTCCCCTCATGATTAGCAGATCAAAAGGCTATGAGAAAGAATCCACTTCCCTCGGTCATTAAGGGGATTAACCACTAAAAATAAACATAGATACTGCAGCTTCCACTGAGACAATGGACAAGATATAGAGAAATGCAAAGACTTGAAAAATGAAATTGAACAACTAGTCCAACATGGCAAACTCAACCAATTTAAAAAGCGACTAACACCAAAAGAAAATAGGTACGAGCCGTAACAAGAGGACTAGTACCAAGACAATAGACCCAACAATAGACAATAAGCAGGAGTAGTTGATGTCATAGTAGGGGGCCCATAGGGAGAAATAGTTCGACCTTAAGAAAGAGACAGATCTACGAAATATACTTAATGAATAATAAAGAAAGCAAGGATAAACCGATGTTATGCTCCATTATCCTTTATTTGGCCTACGATAATAAAAAGCTCAACACTCCTCATACAGATGCTTTAGTGGTCCAGGGCTAAAAATAAAACTTTTTGGTTAAAAGGATTTTAGTAGATGATGATAGCTCAGTAAATATGATGATCGCAAAGGCTTTTAGAGCGTTTGGGCTAGATCTTAAGAAGTTGCACCTAGTTTGAACCCTTCTGACTGGGCTCAGAGGAACTAAAGTTGACTTGATGGGTCCATTAAGTTAAACATGGAATTAAAGGACATAAACATCATAAAAAATCTTAACACCATATGGATTCCTTTCACTTATAACACCATCATTGGGCAACCAATCCTATATGATATGACGACATGCACTTTCATTAGATACCTTACCATGAAGATTTCAATCGAGCAAAGTGTGTCAGTCGTTAGAGGCGATCAAAAAGTAGTACAAGAAACATACATGAATAACTTTAAGGAGGTAAACCATGTTGTCTCTTTCGATCCATTAGACTTTGCCCTTGAAAACACACCTAAAAATGTCAAACTAGTAGAAGACCTAAAACCCCTACTAATTGGGGAAAATCGAGCTCTCCGTATTTGTACAGAGCTAGTTGAACCGGTAAAAAAAGATATAAGCTCAACCTTTCTAGACACACTCCTTACATTTGCCTGGTCCCTTTTAGACATTACTAGGATTGATCCTTCGATTATTGTTCACAAGTTTAACATTGATGCTTAGCCAAACCAGTCAAATAAAAGCAGAGAAATCACACATTCGAGCGACAGAAGACCATAACTGAGGTTGTGTGCAAACTATTGCATGATGAATTCATCAGAGAAGTACAATATCCTGATTAGCTAGCTAATATGGTGTTGGTAAAGAAGTTAAACAAAAAATAGAGAATGTGTGTCGACTTCACAAATCTCAATAAAATTTGTTCGAAAGACAATTACCCTCTACCTAATATGGATCAACTCGTTGACTCTACAACAGGGTGTAAGCTATATAGTTTTATTGATGCATCGATTGGGTACCATCAAGTTTTAATGTTTGTGCTTGATGAAGAAAAAACTAGCTTTATCAAGCATAAAGGAACCTACCACCACAAAGTCATGCCCTTTGGGCTAAAAAATGCAGGAGCCACCTATCAGAGGTTGGTTAACAACATGTTTAAAGAACATATAGGGAAAATAATAGAGGTTTATATGGATGACATGATTATAAAAAGTTGTTGAGCCGAGGACCAAGCCAGGGAAGTACGTGAAGCCTTTTAAATTTTCAACCAATACAACATGAAGCTTAATCCAGAGAAATGTGCCTTTGGAGTTCAAGTTGGTAAGTTCTTAGGCTTCATGACTTCTCAAACAGGCATAAAGGCTAACTTTGAAAAAATCAAAGCAATCCTTGAAATGGAGCCACCTCGGACCATCAACGAAGTTTGGTTCACCTAGATGGCTCATCCATTTATTATATCGAGCTAAATGTCGACCTTTGGTTCACCTAGATGGCTCATCCATAAATAAATGGAATGACAAGGTAATTAACAAAATAATCTTATAGGGGATCAAGAAAAGACTAGATGATGCATGAGAGACCTAGGCAAATCAGTTTAACCACATCCTTTGGAACTTCAGGACAACACCAAGAACAACAACAGGTAAAACCCTCTTCTTATTAATGTATGGGACTGAAGCAGTGATCCCTGTAGAAATTGACCTTTCCTCATACAGAGTCATTCATCACAACCCTAAACAAAATGAAGAAGATCTTTGCCTTAGCTTGGACCTTCTAACAAAAAGATAAGAATATGAAGCCATCCGAGCTACAACATATTAATAACGTGTGGCTCAATTTCATAATAAAAGAGTAAAAAATCAAGCCCTTAAAGAAGGTGATCTAGTACTTTATAGAATGTACAAAGCCCAAGGAGAAGCACGGGTAAGCCAGCTCGATGCTAACTAGGAAGGTCCAAACAAAGTAATCAAGGTGGTAGGCCCCATGACATATAAGTTGGAAACTATAGAAGGAATGTTTATGCCTCGCACATGGAACATAGAAGCATTGAAGAAATACTTTATGCAAGTAGCCTTAACTGCCCAGTTTTTGTAAACTTTTTATCTTCTCTCTAGAAAAAAAATGAAACTACTCATAGACTGAAGCAAATTGCCAAACCACGTAAAAAATTCTTGTCTTGTAAATGACCCTTTATATTTTCTTCACAACGACTTAGCTAATATACCTCACGCATCGAGCTAATTTACCTCGTGCGTTATCAAGCTAATCTACCTCGTGCACTATAGAGCTAATTTGTCCAAAGTAAACAAAGGGTAAAACATAATAAGCTATGTTTCCTCATACATTAATCAAGTTTATTATGTACCAAGCTAATTTACCACACCAATCATGTTATATTACAAAACTAGTTAATCAACCTCGTACACTGATCATGTTTTATAAGTAGCAAGCTAACCCACCTTAACATAACTTTTTAAAGGACATCTAGGCCTGATGGGTCAGTATTTAAGGCAATAACCACAAACAAAGACATTATCAAAAAACACAGTTGTAATAAAGAAAAGTTTTTATTAACTTAGAAAAATTTTTACAAAAAGGAAGACTCAATGCTACAAAAAAAAAAAAAAAACCTAATCCTATGCCTCAGGCTCTTCTTGATTTTCTTAATCATCATTATCCCCTAACAAAACATCCCTAATATAATCAAAGTCTACATCTAGGTGAGTTCTAGCCAAGGTCCACCAAATTTTCTCATTATATCAGAAACATATGGAAGACAATTCTTCAAGAGCTGATGCTAAAGCATCGACCTATTTTTCTTGCCAATCTTTAACATTCTAGCTGAGCTTAGCATTCTTCTTTATTAACTCTCCCTTTAAGGGAGATAGATCGACCACGCGGGCCTCGACCACCTTCAACTCTTCCCGAGCCTTGCTAAGCAGGTTGGCCGAGATAGTAGCCTGCTTAAGTGTGTCCTCATGCTCCTTAGACAAAACATTACAAGCTATCACAAACACAGTCTCCAGCTTGGTAAAGCTCTTGAAATCTTTCTCCATGATTTTTAGCTGAGCAGTCAAGGTCGCCTCAGTTGTTGCTACCTGAACAAGGAAAAGTAAAAAGCCTTAACATTTTCATAAACACTTAGAAAAAATTTGACTACACATACTGCCCATACCTTAAGATTGAGCATTTGTGCCCGACTTATAAACTTCTTATTTGTAAGGTGTTCAAACCTCTTTTCGTTATTTGGCAAGAGATAAATCCTACCAAGAGTTTTGCTAACCATTTTTTTGCTCAGAGAGCAGGGATCATACTTATTTTTCAAATAATTATGAGGATCAGGGCATTAACTCGAGTTTCTTGGGAGCATAAAGAACTCTTCATTCGATTTTGATTTCGTCAAATTGACTCAAACTTTTTTGGCCATTGGTGCCTCGGTCTACACCTGCTCATCCACTATCTTTACTGACTAAGGAGAAGGAGGAGGACAGATTCAGAGGAAACCCTGATAACATCATCACCCCTTGGCTCAGAGGTATTGGCTTCATCTAGAAGGCACTTCTTGCCAACATTCTTTACCCAAACTTTAGGTTACTTCCTACCTTCTTGAATAACTCTTTGCCTAGCAATCTCTCAGTTCAATGCCTTCATATCCATCTATATAAAATAAGGAAGCATTAATATCCATTAATGTACAAATATTTCACTTTGCTAATAAGCAACATATATCGGCTTTGATTGGGAGACTCCTATCTATTAGCTCGGTTAAGTTCACAGGATCCTGGATTAAAGACCAAAGTCGCTTAGCTTGTTCCTGCTCCTGCTCATTCAAAATTACCTTATACTCCTAATTGTCCTTGTTAACCCACTAAGTTGGAAACCCAACCTCATCATTTCAAGTGACAATAAAGAATATGCCTCTAACTCTTTATGGATGAAGGGTAATGGATGAACAATACCATACCAAATCTGGCATTCATGTGCCAAATATCCTCCCTAGCTCGGTCTTTTACTATGAAGATGCACCTCTCCAAACAAGCAGATACTGAGATCCCCTTCTTTAGGGCTAAAATACTAGCATCCTAAAGTAGTTCAAGGCAATTTAAAAATTGGGAAGATTGTAAGCCCTCAATACCTCCTAAATAAACCCTGGCATAGGAAGCCTAAACCCGACCTTCAAATTATCTTTATAAAACATGAATTGATTTGCACCTAACTAGGATGAGGCTCTCAAATCAAGGCTTAGTGTATTTAGCTTATACTCTAGTGGAATGTTATACTTTAGGTGGATCTTAGCCAGGTTGCAAATAAACATCTCATTATACAACTTGACTACCTTTAGATTTCCTCTTTGAACTTTGAGCAGCTCGAGTTGTGTTTCCACAACGGATAGATCAGTACTAGTTCCACTGGGTTCAAACCTGACGTCGGATCTCTGCTTTTCCTCAGCCTCATCACTAAATTCATAATTTTCATTCACCTCCCCTTCATCCCCTTTCCCCTAATACCTCAACGTCATCATCATCAACCTCTCCTGATACCACCACTAGGTCCTCCCCAGTAATGACAGTAAAAACAACCTCAGTAGAAAGGGAGGCTAATGACATCACATTTTCAGGAGTTGTAGAATCCATTTCTATGCAGGCCAATGTAACTAAAAAAATAAAAACAAAGGAAGGATAATAAAAAACAACTAACAACCATGAAAACCTCACCTTTAGAGCAACAAAAGTGAATTTGAAGCTTGAAATTTGGACACCTAGCTGCAACAAACTTAATCTTGGAACAATAGAAAACCAGAACAAAAGACACAAAATAGGGTTTTTACAAGGAAGAGAATGACACATTTATAGACACATAAAGGGAACATGGAAAGCTAAGCCTAGACAAACCGGTGCTCCCATCCAACTACCCTGATCTACTTGATAAAAACACAAACCTGAGGCATGTTCACTACAGGATACGTGTTAAAAAGGATGGGGAAATCTAACTAATTTCAAATTTTAAAACTTCCTCTCAATAGTCTTATCCACAACTTGTGTTGCTCAAAGCAATTGATTACCCAGCCTGACTTAATGCATACCATCTGGTTGGATAGTTTCTCCTACAAGTTATTCTGAGATGTGAACAGACTTGGACAAAGGGGGACTTGTGATATTACCCAAGAAAAATGGGTTAGGCCCAACCTCACAAATAGTAGTTCAATCTCCAATCCTCACAATAGGCCATGTAGTTTGACTAGTCTTAGCTTCAAAAGACTATGAGCCAGTGCAGCTCGGTTCACTCAGCTACAATTAGTTTGCAGCTCATCCTGAATAGGAATGTTATATCTTATCAAGAAGTAATTTCTTATCAAAGAAGATAAGTCTCATTAAGAAATAATTACTAAACAAGAAGAGTTTAAGTCTCAATCTAATAAGCAAACAAACATCACCAGCCACTAATAAAGAGCACAACCAGGTATCTCTCATATATTACATGCATTTACTCTCTCTATAAGTATATCACTGACTTAACTATAGGAGTGAGCTTTCGGCAATCGGGCTAAAACCCCTCTCACATCAGTTGTTTTGTAGACTCTAGCCAAAATTATCCGAGCCAACCACCTCAAGCCAATCTGAACAGCTTGAACCAACTACTGTGGTAAGTTCCACGATATCAAAAGCAATTATAATGTCACTTCAATTGATTTTTTCAATTTGATCCGATTTTTGCTTACCCCCGCCACTTGAGGGTAAATGTCCCCACAAATATTTTAACTTTACTTTTATTTTGATAAATTTTATTTCTATTTTATTAAAATTTATAATTTCTCCTTATTAAATTTATAATTTCTTCTTATTAGACAATTTGATTTCCATTTTATTATTATAAATTTGATTTAATTTACATTATTCATCTTTTTAATAGTAAATATTAACCATTAAATTTTTTTATAAAAAAAAATGTTTATAATCCTTTCAATTTTTTGAGTTTAATCTATTAAATCTTTATTTTTCAAGCATGTGCTTGTATCTACCAAATATTTAATCATTTTATCCTATATAAAATTAGAAGTCACAATTTTATAGCTATAAAATGTCTTTTATAGCGATTAATAAAAAATTTCTTATAAAATTTTTAATTTAATGAAATTAAGAACTCATTTAATGATATTAACCTGAATAAAATTCATGATAAATTTATCAATAGGAGATTAAGAAATATGTCGATAAATATTCTTGACATTAATTGATACATTTTTATTTTCTTATTTTATGTTTATTTAGATTAATACAAGTTAATTTTATTATATATATATATATATATAATTTGCTCCCACTAATAAAAGTTTTTAGTTCTTTCATTGTTTACCATCACATGTACTTCAACTGGAACAAATTTTACTCCACGCATTAGGCTCCAAGTAGTTTTAGCTAGACAGAGGCATGGGACCTTCTTCAAATATTGTAGTCCGTAACATGGTTTCTTGTTATATAAAATTTTCTTTCATTGAATATTTTACTATTTTACGTGATAAATTTAACCAACAAAAAATTTCCGCTAGAATGATTAATGATCACATAATCAGTATACACAGCATTATCACAAATTCTCGGGCTTTTGAATGTCAGACAAAAAAAAAAAAAACAAGAAGAAAGATAGTGATAAATAAAAAGGTTAACCTTGCCAACTTTAACTATTGATTTACCGTGACAGATTTAATAATATCGTCAAACAATATAGTCTTTTATGTAATTCAATGATATTTAATTTTATCTAATTTAATGATGAATAATAATAATAAATTATTAATTGTGACATCATAGTATAATAATGTGAACGACACTGTAATTTTCACCTACCTTACAATATTGTATTGCACTATATAAATTAAGAATTATAGGATCTAACAACTTATATTCTTTCTGTTTTTTAATAGATTTTATTTAAGATTTTTACATATATGTTAAAAATTATATTTAATGGGGTTACTCAATCAAATTATTTTTATAAATTATTATACATTCTGAAAATAAATAATTATTATAAAAAATGATAAAATTAAAAAAAAAAGTTAATTAATATTTATGGATAATTATAAATATCAAGTATTATAAAATAAAAATTCATCACTAAAATGGCATATCATTTGGAACATACGAAGTACAAAAGAAGTTATTCAAAAAGTAAATATCAAAATTTAAAATTTATCAATATATGATATTGTTTATTAATAAACAAAAGATGTAATTAAACATATAGCATATCACTACATTGTTGACATAATACATAAGATGGGAGTTACTTGGGATGCTTCAGGCAGGTGGATTTCGTGTTTTGTGGTTGGCTTAGGAACCTGCACATCTGTGCTAGCTCTGATAACAGCTTTGTAGGTTTTGGGATTGTGTTGGCCTTGGTCTATGGGCTTTAGGTAGGGTGTAATCGAATCGAGTCGAACCGAATTTTGTTAGGTTTGAACTTGAGTTTCGAGAGCTCGATTTAAAAATTTGAAATTCGATCAAATACTCAAGTTAAATTCGATTAAACTCATTTAATTATATAATTTTTTAATCAATTTTATAAATTGAAATTTGAATTCAAATTAAATATGGATTAATTAATCTCGATTGATAATATTATAAATATATCTAAGTTTGATTAGACTCATGAGCCTGTTAAGTTGAGTATTTTAATATTTAAAATCAGCTCACTCGATTACTCGAGTTCGATTTGACTAATTTCGAGCTGATTTTAAATGTTTTTGGAATCATTCTTGAATAATTAGGAGAGTGGCCTTTGAAGTTGATTCCAAATTTTTGTTTGAATAGTTGACGTCGAGGTTGCAGTTTTCTACTCGTTGCGGTGGAATGCGGCATACACGCCCGAATGCTCTTGGTAGGCATTGGGTAGGTGGTTAAGGAAGCAGATGGCCTAGCTAATTTAGGCCTTTTGTACCAGCCTAGAGTGTGTTTTGAGCTCAGTCTCGTCTTTGCTATTTGAAACTAATTTTCCGTTTTAGAAAAATTATCTTTTTAGAAAAAAAATTGTTTAATATAATTATGATTTTTAAATATTAATATACAATTAATTAATTTTTTTAAATTTATCCTAATTATTAATTTTCTCTCTCTTTTAATTAATTACTTTTTTATTAATATTAATAATATAATTTTAATTAAAAATAAATTAATTTATATTAATTAAAATTATTTTTAATTGATTATTTTTAATCTAAATATATACCTCTAAAATGATAATTATTTTAAAACGGGAGAGTATAAGAAATGATGCTGCACGTGTGAGATGGCTGCGTAATATGTGATTATTGCTGGTCTTTGTCCTTCTTAAGCTTGGTGCTCTCCTTTTGATTTAAAAAAAAAAAAAAGAAAAAAGGCATTTCCTATCATAATTAGCTAAAGGGAAGACGGACGGAGTTGACCTTAGTCGTCCTCCTAATTTGAGGCGAGTATAGATTTTTGTAGCTGTAGGAGACTTTTCTTTTTGTTGGAGAATATTGCAGGAGACAATTTTTGCAGTCCCTAAAATATTAAATTCTGTAGTGTTTTGGGTTACAAGATCAAATTAATCAAAAAAAAAAAAAAAGAATGAAATGTGAAGAAGAACTATTTAATATAGTTAAACAACAAAAAAAAAAAAAAAAGGAATTTTTTTTGGGGAAATCTTTCATCCTATACAAACGGCATAAGATAGAATGGAAATGCCGTCCATCCTATCAAAATGTCACCCAAACCTTTCCTGCCAAAGACAAATCAAGGCCCACAAATGAATAAAAGAAATACCAAAAAACTAGTAGTCATTTTCCACCAGAGACATTAAACCGGCAGAGAGGGCAAGAGTTGCAGTTGGAGAGCCAGGAGGAAATACAATGTGCATGGTACACGTGGCCACATGGGACTTGTTTTCCACCTAAACCCTCTTCAAAACCTTCCATACAAACGGAACAAACATCGTCAACCCTACGAGAAACCTTGGGCATATCCGCAACCAAAGAGACTGATTCTGCCATTTGATGCCCGAAATTTGGTGGCAAAGTTAGAGCCTCGTCCATGTCGAAGCTAACGTCGATCAGGCAGCATGTGAAAGTGGTGGACGTTGACGATGCGGTGGCCATATTGGAAAAGAGAGGTGGTGGAAAGTTAGGATGCAGGGTCCAGTATATATAGAGAAATTTAGAACCCAAATTTGAAGTTTGGTGTCATTTTCTTGGGTTCGAGTCGTCACGTGCTTTAGATAAGGAAATGGTATGGATGGTGTGTTTTCGTGGGGTATTTATTGTTTACTAGGCCACGCTTCATTTATTTCTCTTATCCTTTTTGTTTTAATGCTCCAGCAAAAGGTTCAAGTCAGTGCAGATTGCAGATTCAAAAATTGTATTCCTACCAAACAGATAATTTATATTAATCGGTAGAGCATTGCTATTTATCGCCACCAAATAAAATATCAATTTGATTAGTGCTTCCTCTTTCTTTGTTCTTATATAATTTCCGATTTAGAGAAATCTAAAATTTTATTTATTTATCATTTTTATATAATTAATAAAATTTAAATTTTTTTAATTTTATCTTTATACTTATCAATTCAAAGTTATCAATATTATATAAAATTTTAAAATGATTTAATTGAAAACTAAGAATAATTTAATTTTAATCACTCACTTTCTTCTAATCTCTAAAATTTAAAGTTAAATGATCTTTGATTAATATAATGATATAGAATTTGAAAAATATAAGATATATATAGTCAACCTATGGACCAGTCTTAGTCTTGCAAATTAAAAAATTCTTACTTAGTAGAAATCGATAATTAATTAATTATTGGTTCCCACGATTCATGAATAAAGGAGACGATTGCATATTTCATTGTAAATAGAAATATCTCACCGAAATTTTTTATGTACTTTGTATTCTTTAAAAATAATTTGTGTTTATTTCTTTTTAAAGTTTATTATTGTGTATATTCCACATCATCAGTTCTTTCTCTTTTTTTTTTCGATAAAGTGATCGCTTCTTGTGAAATATTTATATTTTATTATTTTTCCTCTGCCATTATATACACTTAATTTCCTTCCACTTATAATGATAATTGTTCTAATAACTAAAATTGCGGTGCATACTCACCAACTTGCAACTTAGTTATTCTCCACCGCCAAGTTGGTTATAAAAGAAATTAGAAATTTATTAATTTCTCTAATAAACTGATCAACTGCATTCCATTCGAGATGATGATGATAATAATAATAATTTGGGCTTTTAACTTCCATCATTTAATACGTTTAGTCTAATGGTAGTGTATATGCCTTTGATATCTTTAGATCTTAAGCTTGAATTCCCTCTCCCCTGTTACAATTGTTGATAAAAAAAAAATCTTGTACAGAATTGCTTTTAGATGGAAAATAGATATTTTAATCTGACTTGTTTTTCATAATATATTTTCTTGTTAGATAATAAGTTTTAGTTAATACAGTCTATCATGTTAAAAAATTCAGAAACCTGATGAAAGAGCAGCACATATACATGTTTAAATTTGTGAGGATGCAAACTCATGAATTAGATCTATACAAATCATGCCACTTCGCCTATTCTTATGATTCATCACTATATGCTATCAGGCCACTTTACCTATTAGTATGATTAATTTCCCAATTCACATGGCTGAAATTAATTTAAGAAATAGGCAACAAAGTAACTATTGTATGATTCTGGATAATTAATTAAGTCAAGACATGGTCACTTGATAATTATTAGGAGACTATATATTTCATATATTCTCTGATTGTATATAGATGTTCATACCATATTTAGTTGATCGTATCTCATATTTAGCTGATCTTTGTATTGCTCTCCAAGGCATTATATTTGTATATATAGTCTGCATCATCAATGAATAAAATTCAACTTTTAATTCTAACATAAGATTTCTTCATGGTATCAGAGCAATAGTTCATTCTAAAGGCCAAGTTTGGCCAATTTCTTTTCAGCCATGGCTGATGATAATAGTTCTGTCTCTTCGAAATCCAAAGATGGGATTTTAGAGGGAGGTAATAAACTTGTTGATCCAGAATCTCTATATTATCTTCAACCAAGTGATGATCCTGAAAGAGTTTTTGTTTCAAACTTCTTAAATGGAGACAATTATCACATATGGATAAGAGCGATGAAAAACGGTCTTCATGCCAAGAATAAGATGGGTTTTGTTGATGGATCACTCCCAAAACCAAGCCCGGATGCTACTGAATATCAAATGTGGACCAAATGCAATTCCATGGTTATATCTTGGATCTTTAACACTTCGGCAAAAGATTTACATGATAGTGTAGCCCATGCGGATAGTGCTCACGAAATTTGGATGGATCTTGAAGAAAGGTTTTCACAAGGCAATGCACCACGAGTTCATGACCTCAAACTAGATTTAGCCACCCTCAACCAGGAGACGACATCGTTGCAGCCTATTACACAAAGCTCAAAGCTTTATGTGATGCTTCGCAAGTTTATGATCCAGCCCCAAAATGCACTTGTGGTTGTACATGCGGGGCAGCCAAGAACCTTATTGCAAGCCCAGAGACAGAAAAGGTACATCAATTCCTTGTGGGTCTCAACGATAGCTTTTCTACTGTGAGATCTTAAATTTTAGACATGGAGCCTTTGCCTTAATTGAGTAAGATTTATGCCATGATCACTAAAGAAGAAAAGCAACTTGCTCTTACCTCTTCTCGAGTGCCAGTCATTGAGGCGACGGCCCTAGCAGCCAGGACAACAACTCATGACAAAACTGATTCACGCTCCAAGGACCATTTTTTTATATTGTGACAAGATGGGACACACTAAAGAAAAGTGTTTCAAACTTGTAGGATATCCTTCCAACTGGAAGACAAACAAGTCTCGCTTGAAGGTTGAATCATCACATACGTAGAATCGTGAAATTCCATTTGCAGCAAATGCTTCACATGAACCACAACCTGCAACATCTTCTATCAATCAATCCCCAGTTGATGGCTTGACAATTGAACAATACAACCGACTCATGGCTCTTCTTGATAGTAATCTCACTCCTCACTCTGCTAATTTTGCTGGTAAGACCACATCTTCTACTTCATCCTGGATTATTGACAGTGGTGCAACAGACCACATGACACCTTTTGCATCTGCATTAGTTAATAAAATTCCTCATTCTATACCTATGCAAATCCCTGATGTTTCATCCATACAATTCACACATCTAGGACAAACTCAACTGTCCAAAGACACTTTTGATAAATTCCTTTGTGTGCCTCAATTTACTTGCAATCTTTTGTCTGTTAGTAAACTAACAGCTCAACTTCAATGTGTTGTCATATTTTTTCCCACTACCTTGCCACAAGGAGGCTGATTGGAATGGGTAATTTGCGTAATGGGATATAATATTGTGACTCTGAAGAAAAGGCATCTCTAGTGTCAAGTGATTCTTTGGAATTGTGGCACAAGAGGTTATGTCGTGTTTCCATTAGTCGTCTTTCAAAAATCACCTGTTTGTCATGTTTTTCTTCTATTAATAAACAAAACTGTGACATTTGTCGTCGTTCCAAACAAACTAGATTGTCCTTTCCTATTAGTCAAAAGAGAAGTAATCAAATTTTTTCTCTTACTCATTAGGACAGTTGGGGTCCATATTCAACTCCTCATTCTGGTTGTCATTGTTTCTTAACAATCGTTGATGATTGCAGTAGATGCATTTGGGTTTATTTGATGAAATACAGATCGCAAGCATATAATTATTTAGTCAATTTTTGTCAAACGGTGAAGACAGAATTTGATACTAATGTTTGGCAAGTTCGCAGTGACAATGAACACAATTCACATCAGGTCCTATGCCATAATTTTTTCATTCACAAGGAATCTTGCACCAAACCTCTTGTATTGATACACCACAGCAAAATGGTGTAGCCGAACGGAAACATCATCACTTACTTGAAGTTGCCTGTGCCTTTCGATTTCAAGCTCAATTACCCATCAATTTCTAGGGTGAGTGTACCCTTACAACAGCCTTCTTAATCAATTTAACTCCTACACCTTTACGTTCCCATTGCCCTCCTTATTAAGTACTATTTGGCAAATCACCGTCTTACCATCATCTAAAAGTTTTTGGACGTCTCTGTTATGCTCATAACCACTCCTCATCTCGAACCAAGTTTGATTCTCACGCAACAAATCCATTTTTGTGGGTTATCCTCATGCTCCAAAAGGGTATAGAATCTTTGACCTTACTACCCACCAGATATTTACCTCAAGGGATGTCATTTTGTATGAAGATGTTTTTCCTTGCTGGCACAAAAACAAAGTTCCTCTATTCCAGTTCCTGCTACTTATATTGATTCTGATCGTGTCACTTCTCCACTTGAGCCATCACCTACTACTCTTGATCCATCATCATGTGATCTTTCCACCTTGTCTTCGCAAGACACTAATTCTGTTTTGTTGCCACTTCCTGTCTTGTCTCCAACTCTTGAGTCACCAGATACTGGTTCAGATCACATTCCTGAAGCCACATCTACTCCTTCAAGCCCACCTTTGTCCCGACCACTTCGTACTCAATGCTCCACTTCAATTTCAGTATTATGTTTACACTATGCCTCCGTCACTTGACCCCACGCAAGCCCATATTCATTCAGCTAACTCAGGTACTTCTCATCCACTCTGCAACTTTGTTTTATATTCTTCTTTTCTCCCAAACATTTAGCTTATCTTGCAGCCATTACATCCCATGAAGAACCCACTACCTATTCTCAAGCTGTTAAACATGAATAACGGAGGGAAGCCATGAAAATTGAAATTGCTGCTCTTGAAAGGAACCGGACTTCAACCCTTGTTCCTCTACCAGCTCGAAAGCGAGCAATTGATTCCAAGTGGGTATACAAAATCAAATACTGACCAGAGAGCACTATTGAGTATTATAAGCACGATTAGTGGCAAAAGGCTACAATCAAATCGAAGGTCTCGACTATCATGAGTGATCGGTCCCGGTCCTGATCCGGATTTTGAAAAATTTCAGAACCGGATCAAAGGATCAATCCTTCAAATATTGAAGGACCAAGACTTAATCAAACAAAATGAAGGACCAAGACTAGACTGAATCGAAAATCAATTCGATTTCAGTCTGGTTCTTCTGTATTATTTGGTTTTTTTTTTTTGGTCTGGTCCTGATTCGGTCCTTTTTTTAAAAAAAAATTTCATGATTATAACTATTTTAATCAATTTCATTCATATAAACTATCCTTTTAAATATTATGCAATATATTATAATATAAAATTATTTATTTTGAATGCATAAAATTAAAAAAAATATAACTTTATAATTATAAAAAGAATTATATTAAGTAATATTCAAGTGTACAAATATATAATATATTTATAATATTTAATTTCAATATTTTTATTTAAATATATAACATATACATGTATTAAATTTATATATAATCCTAAAATTATATATATATAATCAGTTCTTCAGTTTCGGTATGATTTTCTGTATAGTTTTTAAAGAATGACTGAGACCTGAATCAATTTTAAATTAATATCAGTTTGATTCTAGTACGGTCTTGGTCCTCCTTTTAAATTTTTGGTCCAATATTTATTTCAGTTTGGTTCGGGAAATCCTGAGAAACATTCTTAACCTTAATCATAAGACATTTGCCCCAATTGCTAAGTTGGTTACTATGAGAGTTATGCTATTGGAACTTTGAAATGTCCACAAGGCTATTCTCAAAAAATGATACACGAGTTTGTCTTCTTCACAAATCTATTTATGGTCTCAAACAAATTTCATAAAATTGGTTTGAAAAGATCACAACTTCTCTCAAGTCTATTGGTTTTTTGCAATCTCATGCTGATAGTTCTCTCTTTACTTATTTAAAGGATGGTAGTTTTGTGGTTGTTCTAATTTACGTGTATGATATCATTATCACTGGGAATGATCTTATTCTACCTTAATGTTTTATCTTTGCACCACTTTCTCTATTAAGGATCTTGATCCTTTGAAGTACTTTCTTGGTATTGAAGTGGCACGTTCAACATATGGTCTTGTTCCCAATCAACATAAATATGCTCTAGACATTTTAAATGATGCAGGCATGCTAGGTGCTCGTCCTTGTGGTTTTCCAATAGAGCAACAACATAATCTTTCTTCTGGTATTGATTTCCCTATTTATGATCCCTCACAATATCAACATCTTGTTTGATGTTTGCTTTATCTTACAATCATTAGACCTGATATTTGTTATGTTATGAGCATTCTTTCTCAATTCATGCAGAATCCTAAACAATTGCATTTTGATGTTGCCATACATGCACTTCACTATATAAAATCTTCACATGGTCAAGGCATACTTCTTCCTTCTTTTAGCACTTTTCAACTTAATACTTATTGTGACGTTGATTGGGCAGGATGTCCCATAACTAGACGCTCAACCACTGATTACATTATATTTCTTCATGACTCCTATGTATCCTGAAAATTTAAGAAACAAACCACTGTATCTTGATCTTTTGCTAAAGTAGAATACCGTGCCATGGCTTCCACTGCAAGTGAACTTACTTGGTTGAAAACATTGCTTCAAGATTTTTAGATTTCACATTCTCAACCAATGGTTCTTCATTGTGACAACAAAGCTGCTCTCCATATTGTAGCCAACCCCATTTTTCACGAATGCACAAAACACATTAAGATCGATTGTCATTTTGTGCATAAATAAATTCAATCTTGCCAAATCGTCACTGCTCATGTGCCTTCTTCCACTCAACCAATAAATATATTCACCAAAGCTCTTAGTCAAGCTCATTTCTTTAGTCTGTTATGTAAGTTGGGCATTTATGATCTTCATGCTCCAACTTGAAGGGGCGTATTAGGAAACTATATATTTCATATATTCTCTGATTATATACAGATGTTCATATCATATTTAGTTGATTGTATTTCATATTTACCTGATCTTTATATTGCTCTCTAAGGCATTATATTTGTATATGTAGTCTGCATCATCAATAAATAAAATTCAACTTTGATTCTAACTTAAGATTTCTTTAATTTATTTTCTTTTTATATTAAATTATTAAACAAAAAATTATCAAAATTTGAATTTTAACTTTTTATAGAATAAATTAGCATTCTATAACTGAGATATTAATTAATAATTACAAACAAATAATACCTATTTTTAACACATTATTTTAATCTTTATTTTATATTTTGAAATGAAACTATATTATTTTATTAACTTTAGCTTCTCAAAAAAAAATTTTAACTATGCTACTAAATAAAACCCTTATAATTTGTTTTTATAAATTTCTTGTTTTATCAAAAATATTTCTAAAGCACAAAACAAACTAGTCATAAAAATCTCTGTATATTCATAAAAACAAGCAATTTCTTTCTTTATCCCCAGAAAGTAGTTTTCAACTCTTCATATTAAAAAATAATTCAATGTTTTATTTATTTTCATTTAAAAAATAATTAAACTCGCTTAGTTGCAAAACAAAAAAATTATTCCATAATTGAAATTAGAATGAGTGATTCCGATTCTTTATATTTGGTTCTGGATTGGAAATGATATTTTTTTCAAATGCAGAAATTATTCATTCCTCCCACCCTCCAGCAGCAATGAGGTGAAGTCAAATATATAAAATTCATTTAAAGAAAAATACATTTTCAGGTCCTCTAAGTTTATATGATTATATTATTAAACTCTTATATTTTGATACATGCGCATTACACCCTTGAACTTTTTTTTTCTTAGATTGAGGACTTTAGTGATAGCAAATATGAAAGTAATAATATATTCATGTAACAATTTTAAGATTTAAAGTAATTATATTGTTTTTTCCACCATTAAAATAAATAAAGCTATAAAAAAGAAATAAAATTAATTTTGTAACTTTAAATTTTTTAAGTTTTATCAATCAAACAATATTATTTTTCAAGAATACTATGATTTTCTAATGATTTTAAATTGACATAAATAAATTTCTCATTAATTTCACTTTGATTAATATTAAAGTTTATAATATAAGAGAAAATAAAAATTGAAGGAATAAATGTGTACAAATTAGAGTATAGGAGTTCAATAATCACATAGAGTTTAACAACTTTAGAATGTATTTCACCTTAGTTCAATCTAATGAATATCTTAAATACAATCAAAATTAAATGCATAAAATAAATTATTAAATTAAATATTAATACAATATAAAATAAAAAAATTTTAGAAGTCAAATAATAACAGGAAAATATAAGTTTATTAAAATATAAATTTATTAAAAATAAAAATAATATAATAATCTCATTATTAATTATAATATATGTTATATTTAATATATAATAGTATAAAAATTTTAAATTTGGTTATCGATTTCAATACTATAAAAAATAAATAAGAGAATTAATTTTTATTTTAAATAAACTAAATGCCTAGAAAAAATAATAATTATTAAAACCTAAAATATGACAATTCAATAAAATCAGATGTTTAAAATAATAATATTAAACACGCTCCCAATGATATTAAATCCTTATTGATGACAGTTGAAAAATTATTAGTAAAATATTGAATTGATTTGCAAAAACAAAAGACAATTAATACTTAATACATAAAATTTGGAAAAGGTTTAGAATAAAAGAGTGTTTTTCTTTCCCCTTTTGTGTCACTATTGTAACTGATTAAATGTTTTTTTTCCCCTTTTGTGTCGCTTTGGTAGCTTATTATCATGAAAATTTAGCGCAATAATATTGATTTTGTTAGCATTGTTATCAATGCTTTTTATAAAACTTAATTTTATGATTAAAAAAAATAAAATTCGAGGTGAATCAAATAAAAATAAATAGATAAATCCTGAGGCATGGATCAGGGTGACTGGATGAGTCTATCAAAAAGAGAGATTATTGACTAAATACACTCAGCTTTTCGTGTTTTTTTTTTTTTTTTTGGGCATAAAGTTTGCCACTCCCCCTCTGGATCATTTGCGGTCATAAATACTGTAACTGATATAAATTTTTATATGTTGAGTGTCAAAATTGGTCTTTCATTTTTTTTCAAAACAAACAGAACAAAAAAGACATCACTAAACAAGATCCGTGCGCATGCTTAGCAGGAGGCTGATTTATGATCTGCGTTCCACGATCAATCCCAAGCGCCAGATTAGCCAAAAGATCCCTTCTCTAAAGACATGACAACCCTGAACTTGCCATTCCCCACCTAACAAATCCTTACAACAAGCAACTAAATCAGCACCAAGATTAAGGCAGCTGCCATTGGAACTCAACCAGGAAATCACAAAACGGGAATCCATTTCAAGAATAGGAATAGGAGATGTGATCCTATTTGGGATAACGTATCTGTTGTAGCTTCTAAGGGTAGGATTCTTAACCAATTGGGAGTATTAAATCATGGATTGAGTGACCCTTTCATTTCATAGACTACTAGCTCTAATTCAAAGTGATTAATCAACTAAATCCTAACTCATATCTATTAGAAATTTGAACCTAACTCATAGTGATACCTTTCCAAAGAGATTTGTTGCTATAACAGGCTTGTGGGTTCTCTCATTTATTCAATTTTTTTACAATAAAAATCAATCACGTATTGTTAATGTCTGATTGTGATTTATTAACTCCTTTTTTGCTCTTCAAGGAAAAAGAAAAATCTTAAAAATTCCTCGCATATTGTCTAGAGATCTTAAAAAAAATCGAGAAAAAAAAGGTATGGGTTGTGAGTATTATTATTATGATCATATGAATTTGCAAGGGTTGCAATAATTTGTGCATCATCAAGCGACTAATATATAATCAATCAAAATTCACTTGAAAATATTGCTCTTACATATGTCTGAATGGTTTCTAAACATCCAAATTTTGAATTAATGTTGCAATCCCCCACATCCCCAATTCTATCAAAAACATATACAATATACAAAATGAATGAAAGAGATGTAAGATTCTCAGTTTAATTTCTCTTTACTAAAGAGAGATAAAGAGGCGGGACGGGAGCGGTCATTTGGTTGAAGAAATGTGGAAGCGGCAGAGAGGGCAGGAGTTGCAGTGAGAGAGCCAAGTTAAGATACAATCAGCATGGTACACGTGGCCACATGGGACTCGTTTTCCACCTACACCCATTTCGTCATCAAAACCCTCCATGCAAACCGAACAAACCTCATCTGCACAACTAGAAACCGTGGGCATTCCCGCCACCAAAGACTCCGAATTGGCAATTTGACGGCCGAAATCCGTGGGCAAAGCCAGAAAATCGTCCATGTCGAAGCATTCGTTTAGGCAGCTTGAGAAAGCAGTGTTGGACTCTAAAGAAATAGTAGCCATTGAAAAGGAGAGTAAGAGAGATGGAAAATGATAATGCATTTGGGTAGGAATTTATAGGGCGGGAGAGGGGGATTTAGAACCCAAGTTTGAAGAGTGTACTTTTAGTACATTTCACTTGGCCTGAAGAAGGAAATTGTGAGGAAGGTGTGTCCTTAATTAGCACGTAAATCATACGTTTATTATATAATTATAATAAAGTGTAGATTTCCACTCTCGTTTTACTACTTCTTGGACTTTTCTGTATCGCACTCCCAATATAGTATCTATATAAACGTTCTGAATTTGACCAAAAAAAGGTTTTGATTCTAAATTGTAGTCAAATTCACCAAAAATCATAGTTATAATATCCGATAACGTTTTGAATGGTCAAGAAATTAACATATCACACACTGTTTTTCCTTCAAAGTGAGGTAGCAGCTCTGGCCTTCAGCGGCTCAGGCATTTCTTAAATCTGCTAGTTGGAGTAAAATAATGACAACTCTTTGAACTTTGTTATATATTAATTCCCCTCTTAATTTTTTTTATATTAAAACTCCTTCATACTTTGACATAAATATTTAATTTTTTTATCAATTTTTAGTTAAATTTAAATGAAATGTCAAATTTGCCCTTACCATTATCTTTTTCCTATCTGCGTAAAACCACCTTTGCCGAACCTCTTCTCTGCCCTCTCCAAGCTCCTCTCCACCTTCTAATTCTTGACCAGGACTCCTGTGCTCAGATTGAGGATGCGCTGGAGCTCGACCCGGATCATTTGCGAAATGTGGAGTTTTGAGCTGTAAGGATTGGCCATTCTCTTCATCGCGTTTCAGGCACTTGCTGGGTAGATTGTGTAGGTTATAGACGTAAATATACCAATATTGCAAGTGAGCGAGCAAATTGCACGTTACAGGAATGAATCGCACTAGCACAACTTCTTTTTCAAAATTGTAGGTGGGTTCAAAGCCAAATGGCTTACTTCCTCGAATTCTTATCATTTCTCTCATTTATTTTCAGATTGCCAAAATGCATAGTCCTTATCCACTGCAATCCCATTTGGCTTTTGGTCGTTCTTTTCATCAGTGCTTGTCGAGGGGTGCAAATTTCAAGTCTAGACATTGATCTGATTCTCTCTCTCTAGCTCTTATATTTTTATTTTTATTTTTATTTTTTGTTTGGTGATTTGTTGGGGTTTTAAGAATTGTTTCCTTTCCTTTTTGCTTCAATGGGCAAAGGATGGAGCACAGGTATGAGCCAATTATTTTTCCTCTGTTGCCTCCAATTATCTAGTTCTTTTCTGCTGTTTGGATGGTTTAACATGTAAAAATAGGCTTGTCTACATTTCATGAGTTCTGTTCAAATTTTCTCTAAATAACAAAATAGGGAGATATTTTGAAAATTAATTATATTTACAAGGGTATTTATGATATTAAATAAATTATTGACTCTTTAATTTGTAATTTTCTAATTTAATAATATCAAAATATAAAAAAGATTTAATGTATTTTTAAAAATTTTAAGTACAACTATACATTATAATAAAATTTGAGAAGTTTTTAATATTTTACTCTAATAATTATTTGTAGTGTATAAATTTAGAGATTTCAACTTCAGATGTCTCTCCCCTTAAAATGATTTGAATATTATTTAAAGCCGCCATAAACAACAATACATTAGTTGAGTGTTTTTGACCATTAACTACTAGTCAATGGATTAGTTGTATTAGAGCATCTTTGATGGATCCTCTTTAAGTACATATTTTAAATAATAAAAATATTTTAAAAAATTTATAAATATAAAAAATAAATAAATTTTTTAAATCAAATAAATTTTTTATATTTTATTTTTCATTTTGTTTTATCTATAAAAATATTTAATATAACATTTTTTAATGTTGTGGAAAGTAAGAGAAAAAAAATTTGAAAAGAAAGCAACAGAAAATAAAATAGCAATTATTGATATATATGAAAAACAGAATTTTATTAATTATATTTTGTATAGAGAGTAAGTTTTAGTTCTCTTCACGTATAGAGTCAAAGTTATTCTCTAATCTATAAATTTAGAATTAAAAAGTGAGTTGAAACTTTATTTTTTTCAATTACTCTTTATAATAAAAGAGTTGGTGTTGGACAAAGAGTTTGTTAGAGATGAGCTTATGAAGTGGGGAGAGTTGTGTGATGAAGTACTCAAAGTATAATATTATAGATTTCAATTTAATAATCAAAATATAAATAATTTTTATTAAAAAATAATGCATAATTTCTCACTAGCAATGGCCATAATGTAAATATAAAATATAATTTCAGCTTAAAAGACTTTTTCTTTCATTTTTCACCATTTTCAAATAAGGGAGTATTATACTCTTTCTCTTTTTCAATTCTATGTATTTTCAAACAAGATAGGGGAAAGAGTTTACTTTTCTTTTTCTCACTTTTTTTTTTTTCCTATTTTTTCTGTCCTCACTTTTGAACAAAACATTAAGCTTGTATTAAAAACATTACCCAAAGATGTCAACGTGCAAAATTTTTGCCAGCTGATCAGGATGATAAAAAAAACCAACTTGATTTAAGCCTATTGTTAATTCAAACTTTGTCTATAGAATTAATTGCACCATTAGCTTTCCTTGCAATAAGACTAAAAAAGAAAGATTCAAAAGATAATACTCTCTTTCAGATTTCAGCCACAATTATTTTGATTTACTAGCTAATTTTCAAAGAATTGGTAACCATGTTTCAAAGCGTCTCCAAAAAAGTTTCAAAATAACTTTGCAGTAGTCTATACTAAGAGCATACACATTAATTTACACCCTTTAGAGTGTAATTCATATGTCATATCATTATTTTATTATCTTCACTTTTCATTACATTATTCTTCACTATGAATTGCACTTTTAAGAGTATAATAGCATGCATTCATAATCAAATCACATATTTATTTTAATATTTTTGCAATATATGCCCAATATATAAATAAATTTATTTTCTAAAACGTTATATCATTAGTTTTGAAAAATAATTTATTAACTTCGAAAAAAATTTTGAAAAATTTTTACTTCTCCAAAATTTTTTTAATATTATGAAAATAAAAAATTATTAATTATCTAAAAAATAATATATATATTTTTAAAGCTCTTTAAGTTGCTATTTTTAAAAAGCAATTAAATATTAAATAAATACTCAATACTTAAAATATTTTATTTAATTAATATAACTCCATCACATAATTTAAACAATTGAACAAGAAGTAATAATATAAAAAGATTAATTTTCATTGTAATTGCCCCTAAATTGTTCCCAAATATGTTTGATTAAGTCCGATTGCAGTCAGATAATGTATTTCATGGTCACGTAATTCTGCATCCATTTGAAGATAATGTTGAAAATCTTGCACAGAACCTTGACTCACAAGCATCATAGGATCTTCATCATCATCATCTCAATTTAATATTGTATCTTTTTCATTCTTGACAATCATATTATGCAATATGATGCAAGTGTACGTTATATCTTTCAATTTTTCTTTGTGCCAAAAGCGAGTCGATCCACGTATAATAGCCCAATGAGATGTAAGCACTCCAAATGCTTGCTCGACATCTTTTCTTGCAACCTCCTGTGTTTGCTTAAACTTGATTCTTTTTGGATCTTTTAGATATGTAAAACTTTTAACGAATGTTGTCCACTCTAAATATATAACATATGTCAGATAATACCTTTTTTTGCATTGTATGTCATTTATCATAAATTGAACTTCAGGAACGTTTTCTTGTAATACGTCATTAAATAATGGAGATTGGTTGAGCACATTGATATCGTTATTAGGCCTTGCAACTCTAAAAAATGCATGTCATATCTATAGCTCTACTGACACGACTGCTTCTAGCATTATTGTAGGAACTCCTTGATCACCTCGAGTAAATTGCCTTTTCCATGCAACTGGGCAATTCTTCCATTATCAGTGAATGCAGTCAATGCTACCGAGCGTGCTAGGAAAGCCATGACGCTTTGTATGCAATTGAAGTAAACATTCAATATCATTAATGTTGCACCTTTTTAAGTATTGAGCCCTATAAATCACGATCACACATCGACAACACTGTGATAAATACTTAATTGTTGTGCTTTCACTGATCCTTATATGCTCATCATAATTGTCAACCGGTGCTCCATATGCTAACTTTTGGATAGTTGTAGTGCTTTTTTGAAGCAAAGAAAGTCCTCTTTTACCAATTCCATCAAATCTTCATCGAAAACACTCTGAATGATTTTTAAGAGATTCGACAACTCGAAAAAATAACTCTTTTCACATATGAAACCTTCGGCGGAATATATTTAAAGGATACACTAGATTGTCGGAGAAATAGTGATTGAAAAATCGCACATGTCTGATAACATGCTCTCGATTGTAATACCTACGAATGTGTAGACGAATGTTTGAACTTTCGCATGTTTTTTTCCGTTACCACTATTCCAACAACATCATAATTTACTCATCAATGTCATCCTTCATTTTGTTAATTAAAAATTTTTTAATTTCTTATATGAGGGAGGGAGTGGGATATTAAAACATTTTGGAGTGTGTTGATAATGTTATTTTAATGTATGTGGAGTTTAACTACTTATAAATATCTAGTTATTGTAGAGTTTTACAATGACTATTTTTATAGGCTAATTTTATAATGTCTAGTTTTACAACAACTATTTTTATAACAACTATTTTTATAATGGATAGTTTTACAACGGTTAGTTTTACAATTGCACATAAATGTAGAATTATAAATATTATCTAATAACATAAAATTACAAATAAAGTTAAAATTACAAATAAAACTACATAAAAATAAAATTCAACTATGGAATATTATATTTGGCTTTTATGATGGAACATATATGCTCATAAATTTGAAGTCGCTACTCGGTCATGCTTGAAGTATCATTGAGCAAGATGTCATAATCACTTCAGAAAGTATAACTTTCCAACCTATTTGCTCAATTTTTCATACTTTGATTTTTTTCTTCTTTTTGTTATTTTAACATGCTTTAGATTTGATGAAGTTTCTCATTCAAATTGTCATCGTTCACTTTTGACTTTCCCTTCTTTGCTACTTTTTAACCGATCGGGCGAACTTCTACTTCAATCACATCAACGTCAAAGCTTGTATCCATGTTGGACGATGAAATGTATGCCCCACTTTCAGCAATCCTTGTCTTTTTGGAAGAATGCTACATGAGATGATTTGCTTTCCATTTTGGATCATTTTTCAACATCTCTCACACATGCTCATATACAAAATGTTTTTATTATTATGCCTAAAAAGCTTGTGAGCATGGAGTTTTAGTTAGTTATCATTCCTCACACTATGATGTTCTTTGACCAATCTGTTGCAATGTTGGTTGAATTCATTAACCATTCGACTCGACCAATGCCAATGTGCCTTCGCAGCTTTCTCCTTTTTTGTTGGTCTGGATTTGCAATTCTCATTGAAGTAGTCAGTGACCCATTCAAAAAAGTCTTCTCACTTTGGAAATTACCCACAATGGTGCAGTTGGAAATTGTGAGCCAAACGCTTGCAAACATCTTGTCATCATCAATACTCAACGGAACACGTTTGCCATCAATTTTTCTCATTGGTTCATTAGTGAGAGTAATATTTTTGATCTCATCTTGTGTTGAATAGGGTGGTATTTGAGAGTCTGAAACAAAATCTATCGGTGTTGAATTTTTTTGCTCAATACCTGAATTAAAATCTTACCTTGACTCCATCGGAGTCTTTGGGTTTCTAGAACCCATGATAGGGTTATAATATCCCAACATATAATAATTTTTCATAGATGGATTAAAATAACCAGACAGCGAATACATGTGAAACGAGTATGAAATATTTAGTGGACATTGAAAATTTGGTTGATGATTCGAATTGGGTAAATTTGGAGGATATTCATAATTTTGCATGTGTGGTTCCATGCCAAAATATGGTAAATTTGGGCTATTTTGATGGTTTTGATTTTGTGAAGAGGGAGAATTTTGATTATTTGGTTTCATACAAAAAATGCTTTTAAAGCATTTTTTTTGTTTTATTATTAAAAAAAACCCTACTCAAAGGCTGTAGCCTTTAAATCATTTTGCGTGTAATAACAATTACAAGTAAAATGGAGGGTGAAATACATTACATCCCCGGTGGGGGCATAATGGTAGGTTTAATGAACCATATTATACCTGCCATTAAATCTCACTGTAGATGCTTTAAGAGCCACATGAACTGTCTCTTTCATTACAAAAGCTTCTCCCACACCTAGCTTTTAAGCTCTTCCTTCCACCGACTTCGCTTCATGGTTCCCGTCTATGGTTCTTAGACCTGCCGGTCTTTGACCTTGCTTCCAAGAGGTGCCCGAATTAAACTTAATTCACCGCTCTACTGGTTTCTGCCAATTATCACTGCTTTAAGGATCCGGAAACATTAATTTCATGATCTGAAATAATCTGATAAAGTTTTGTTATGCAGTGTGTGTAAATTTTAAGAGCTTAGTTAACAATGGAGGACAACCCCCATCTAGACGTATAAATATCTTTTTTTTTTTTTAAATAACAAATCAACCAGAATGCGTTAAGAAAACCAAACATAAATAGTTTTCAACTTATATACAAGAAAGGATGGGGAGAGGCTACCTAAGCAAAAGGAAGATTTCCTCTATTAAGAGCCTTATCCAGCCATCTAGCTGGTTTATTGCCAGGTTTAAAGATGAAGTGAATCCCAACATTGTATATAGAAGAAAGTCTCACCCTTGCTTGGCTCATTTTCCCTTGCTAGACACATTAATTTCATGATCTATAAAAAAGAGCAAAAAATCTGATTCACTATCATTAGTGTTCTATAACTAAATAATTCTGATGTGTCCATTCACAGTCTGCTTTTTCTTGTGTCAGCCCACAAGTTATTATGTATCGTATCATCATTCAACGCTACCATTATTCGCTCAGGGCGCTAGATAGATATATATAGGTGCGTGTATGCTTGTTAACTTTTTTCTAATACATTAAAAATATTTAAAGAGTATGAGAGCTGTCGGGCTTTGAATTTTTGATTTGAAATACTATGAGTTAGACATTCGATTATCAAAGAATTAACACAATATTATGTGTTGCAAAAATTTTCGTCCGAATATATTTATTATTTAAACGACTGCAATTTTGCAGTTTTGGCACCACAAGACTTAAGGGAAAAAAAAAATGGAAGGGAAAAACTAATGTTCTACTCTAGATATGATGTAATCAGTTTATTTAATTAATAATTATCTGAATTTTACCAAACAGTTTCAAGGTTCCCTTCCAAGTCCTGAGTTGGGAGCATGACACACTCAAAGGGGAAGTTCGAGGCCTGTTTTCAGGTTCTTTTTCTCTTCATGCACATTATTTTTCTTGTTCGTTTAAGCTAGAAATTTTCTTCATATTTTCTGATTATTTATGACTACTTTTTCTTGCGCAGCAGCTGAGACAGGCTGGTCTTTCTAAGCCAGCACTGCCTCCACTGCGAAGTTAGGTGACAAGATGATGGCGGGTTGGATCTACAAACTCACCGTTTTTATATCTCTAAGTTGCAGTTAAAATAAACTCCAGGGAAATTTACTTTCACCCTGTGCTTTTCTATTTACCCTTTTTGCTTTGTGTTCTAGTTTCCTGTGGGTAGAATCATGATTTCTTTGGTATTGGCGGTGCGGAAACTAGGGCTGGTTATCCTTTGTTATGATAATAATAATAATCATCATCATCATAAACTTAGGAGTTGTTTTCATTTAGGAGACATTTATATAAAATTTTTAATTTCCATCTTGGAATTATGTATGTATTAGTATGATTTAACGTTTCCCTTTTCCGCAATTTTCAAGAATATGAAATTTTTGCATCTCAATTTGAGGTGCAGCTAATTGTCACTTATAAGAAAAAAATGGTTTATATTGCTTTCATTTTCCCTTGTTAAAGAAGTTACATGCCATAAGATAAGATGATAAAATTTTGCTGCCAGGCAATGCAATGCAATGCACGGCGCAAGAGTCAGAAGCAGAGGGTTGTCCCATCTTAGAAGGTACACCTTATCCTGTACAGACTAGGACCAACAAATGAAGGCTTATTTGACCATTGCATTGCGTTAGAAAGCATTCTGGGCTGGACCATGGTTGCTGTTTCTACCAGTTTTGTTGTAGAACCCTAATGGGTCGATGATCTTCTGGTATCTTTGGCTAAAATGAGCCGGACAATCTTGCATTATTACTCAAATGAAAACTTAAATCAATATAGTCAATTTTTGCGAAGAGTGTTTAGAACACAAAAGTTGCAAAGAACGAGCATTGGGATTCGAAAGTAGACAAGGATGTGTTGTGTATATTTTTAAACTTAGAAACCCTGCCTTCCTTTCCTTCCTCCCTTCCTTCATTATCAACACGCTTCACGAGATGTTCAGCTCAAAACAGAGTGCATTATTGTCCCCATTTCATAAGTTTCACATTTTCTTAAAAAAAAGTAGGGTTCGTTACTGATGATGGAAGGCGATGCGAGACAAGATAGATTATGATTATGTATATTTTTTTTAAGAGAATCATTAGGCAATAGTCAAATAAAAGGGCTAATCATTATTAGCAAACATTGGAGTACTTGATTGATGTGACTGTCCCTCAAAGTACTTATATTCATCCTGGGCCAGACAAACCTCCTAAATAATGTTACATAATTTTTCTCAAGTTCATGTTTTATTCTTACGAAAGAAAGGAAAAAAAAAACAATTATTATGTTGTTTACATCTTCATTAGGGCTAGGAGCGATGAATTTGGGCTGCTCTTGCTTGCTTTATAGAATCCGACCTACCCATGCAACATTAATTGGTAATGCTACTAGTAATCGTATATATCAATCAATTTTAGTAGCCTAATTAATATCTAATATAATTTAAAAATTATTCTATTGTAATCAACGTAAATTTCATAATTTCAAAATAATATAGTAAAATTTTTTTTAAAAAATTAATTAGATGCATGAGAAGTAATTTTCTCTCGTATTATATAGTCTCTCACCCATAAAATATGATTCGAATTTAAAAATTTTGAAAAAATTCCAATCATTTATCCATAGAATATCTCGTTGGAGAAATGTACTACTGCAGTAAAACAATGTCAAAATAAACACATCAAATCAATACGTTCCACGGATGATTAATATGGTTTAAATTTCTCTCTTCCTCAATGCTCCCCATTACCAAAACAAAATTTGTCTTATACCTTGCAATCGCAGCTTGTCGTCAAGTCAGTAACATTGAATTTGTTTCATCCATATGTGTCTTAGAAATAAGTTTATTTAGATAAGGATTCCAGTTCATCATAAAGCTCCAGCGTCATTGATGACCATTTCATTCTACAATTTTCATTGATGAAGGATTGATTCCAACTCTAGAACACAAATCTGATATCTTCATCACAAACATTGATAACATATAGTTCTACACATACTTTCTTCTATTCTATGGTCACTTGTCGTTTCTCCACTTAAGCATTCGAGAAACTAAAAACAAATAAATACCTCTTAAGTAACGGTAGCTAAGCTAATAGCTACCATCACCACCTTCTCTGCAAGTAATTTTTCTCTGTTAACTAATCAGTGCTCCTATCAAGCTTACCCAACACAGCATTCTTGAAATTTATAGCTTCTCGAACATGTGAGCAAGACTTGTGCATCCTAACACCGCTTATACTATTTCTTGACTCCATCAACTCATGAAGAGACAATCTCCTCTTTGGCCCAGGTTCAGGCCTCTGCTTTGGTGCACTATGTGATCTCACTTTTGCCTTGAAAGATTGAGTATTAGCCATATAATTAGGACAGTAACTTCCATACTGCCTCACGAAGTTATCTGCACACACACTCTTTGAAGGGGTAACAGCGGCATTACTATTAGACCCTCCTCCTGAATTAACAAACCGAGGAGTGCTTTGTGCAGTGGAGCACCTACATTCATCACCAATTAAGCCCCACTCTGAATAATCTTGAAAATTCCGGGTATCAAGCATCGATAAACGGGGCGGAATTCTCTGTGGGAGTGGAGAGGAGAGAGTTTGGTAAAAAGGGTCATCACAAAAATCTGAAACAGAGGTGTTCGTTCTGCGAGATCTTGATTTTGGCCTGCTGCATCCGCCTGAAGTATCAACCTCCACTATCTTTGGACTTTCATCAAGAGTAGTGTTTATTAAGGTGGCGTCAAGTGAACTAGAAAGCCTTCTGCTGTGGATTGATGCTGTGTGTTCGCTTCTTGTTTCATCAAATCTCTCCTGCAGAATTAAATGTCAAGAAAGAAAATGTTGTGAATTAATGGACAAAGATATTTAATTCTTTGAAGTTTGAGCCTTAATTTTTACCATGGACTTTCGTGCTCTATTTTCGAATTGACTATCAGTTTTGATGAGATTTCTCGCTCTCTGATTACGAACTGTGGCTTGTGCTCTAATTAGTGCCTGCATACTGTGGAGAGTTGCAGTTGCTTGTTGTCTTACCAAATACCCTCTAACATGCGCTTGTAACTTCACCAGTCCTTTTAGTGCTCGTAGTGCCTTTCTTGCCTGGTATTAAAATTCAAGAAACTCTAATTAACTCAAGAAAACAATATTACATATTTGAAACATTTATTGAACTGTTACTGCGCTTACCAAATAACCTCTGAACACAGTTTGAATCTTGCAAGCAGCCCACCTCTCTCGTCCACCACCAAACATGGTGCCTCTTCCATGGCTAGTAAGCCTCACCACAGCCACAGCAGCCTGGGCTGCAGCTACAGCAGCATCAGCTGCCGCAGCCGTGGCTGCTGCCACTGCAATGGCATGCTTGTTCTGTTCTTTTTCAGTGTCATTGTAGTATGACCTTAGCCAAGCAGCTTCAGCTGGAGATATGTTAGGTGGTATGGTGGCCGGATTGTGACATAACCCAGTTGAACCCCGCCCTGAACTACACCGTTTCTTGTTTTCCCTGTCACAATTGTCGCTATTGGTGCTGTTCTTTATTCCAAACAAACCCTTTAACCATCTCATAGCTCTGCCCATTAGGTAGGTGGTTCTTGGCGAAAGCAATACTAGAGAGACTAAAGAAAGAGAGAGAAACCAGGAAACGTTACATAAAGAAAAGACTTGTTTCCATCTCATAGCTCTGCCCTATAGGTGATGAAGTGATGACAATATAAAAATCTAATAAAAGGGACAAAGCGGCAATATTTGAAAAGATGGAAATTAAAACGGCTAAGGGGGAAAAAAAAAAAGAAAAAAAAAACATTCTGTCAGCACCTCGTGAAGAAGAGCATAACATGACAAAAACACGCCGCTGGAACATGCAGAGCAAAAATTTGTGGGAATTATATTAATACTATGTTAATTGAAACCAAGAAATTAAAGCCTTAATAAGAACTAAGTAGGGAACTTGTAGGAAAAAAAATCACAAAGAAAAGGGTAAGTTGGTGTGGTAGAATCAGATTCTCATAATGATATATAAAAGGAGAGGAAAAGGGAAAGGAAAAGGAAAAAGAAAAACATCAAAAAAAGTGAATTTTGGTTGCTCCAATGAGAAACTGAGGAACTGTTTTTCCTTTGAAATTTCAATCTCTCTATCTCTCTCTCGCTCTCACATTAGAATTTGGTGCGATGTGTCCACAAAAAGAAAGATACCTCAGGGTCCTCAGTTTCTGACAACCTCGTGAAGCGCTCTAAATAAAATTTTTTTTAAGAAAAAAAACGGATCTTTAAGCATTTATTTATTTATTTTATCAAGTGTTTGGAATAAAAAAAAATAAGAAGAAAAAAATTAAAAAAAATGAGATTTTTCCTAATCTAAAAATAGAGTAAAATATAATTAAAAAATAAATATTATTTTACTTTCATTATTTTCTCTTTAAAATAAAGAGAAAATATGAAAAATTATAGATAATTTTTATAAATTGATAATTTTATCCATAAAAAGATTAAGAAATATTATATATTATTATTTAAATTAATATTTAATATAAATATATAATAATATTTATTAAAATTATATATATTAATATTTAATTAATATGAAAAATTAGATAATTACGCATTTAAAAATAGTCTAGCAATCAACAAACATATTATGTGTGACGTGCATATATTGCCGTTTAGCCTGTAAACAGAAAACAAATGATATCACGTCGCTGTGATATTTTCTGTTTCAGTTGATGACATATGCTAATCAAACTTACTTCTCTTTCTCTTTGAGTAATCACTCTTTTATTGGTAAACAGCTATGAAGGCCCAGTAGTTGCATTGCCCACTCTCTCTCAGCTTTTATTTTCAGGGTATTGAAAAGATGTTTCAGTTGGTAGCAGAAGCAGCGCTGAAGCCTCACCCGAAACGAATTCTCTTTCACTGTATTTCCAATTGTTCTTCAATTATATGGGCATTTACTCAAACTCTCCTGTCAATTTTTTTCACTGCAAGTCTGTTACAGATGAAAACAAAGTCCCTTCTACATTGATTGTACTTTTTTAGCTACACCACCGTCACTTCGTTATCAGGGGGACTTTTTTAAAAAAAAATAATATCAAGTATCTTTTGTATCTCATAAGTTAAATAACTCCAATCTTTAGTATTTTTTCACAATTTTGAAGGAAAAATAATTGAGATAAAATAATATTTATTTTTTTCTTTTATATTTTTCCTCTTTTTACTAAATTAAGAAAAATTTTATTTCTCTTTTATTTTTTTCACCTTTTTATTTTCCTCTTATTCAAACACTGACTAAAAAATTATGTACGAGTGAAGTGTGAACAGATATTGTGAACCATTATATAATGTAAATAAAAGTTAATAAATATTATATATTTATAACCAATCACTTTACAATATTTTAATTTATTTTATTTAAAGTCACTTGCTTTTTAATATATTGTCACAAAAATCTTATTTTTTTTTAAAAAAAATCACTTTGTTTTTGTAAAAAATTCATGAAAGTCACCTATAAATTTGAGCATTATTTTTTATGGAAAAATCTCACATGCTTCTTTAATTATTTTTGTTGACACCTATAATTACTAGACCGCTCAATTTTTATATGCATGCATTTATTATTTCATTTTGCATACTCTTAAATAATGTTTGGTAGAATATAACGTAATGTATTCAAATAAAATTTTAGTTTAATAGCATATTAAATTTGTATTTAATTATATTTCATTATATTATATCAAACAATATCTTAAAATAATAAAATTGATGAATTGCAATAAAAGGACATGAATTAATAATTGATAATAATGAAATAAATTCATGTGACATTTTTCAGTAACAAAATTGTCAGATAATGTACCATATGACTTGTTTGAGTTTTTCTTTTTTTTAAATGAGTGATGTTTATGAAGCAAAAAATAAATAAAAAAAACTTTAGTGAAAATAGTTTAAAATTCAGTAAGTTTGAGCAAAATTAACACCAAAGTAAAATGTCTATTATTATTAATAATAATAACACTTAATTTGATGTGAAATGATGAAATAGAAATATTTTAATTAGTTTACATCTGTAAATCATATTCAATCTCCCTTCAACTTCAAATTTTATGTAATAGTATAAATAAATTATGAATTTATGATGCAAAAAAGCAAAGAAATGTTGACTTGATATCCATTAAAGGGTTTATCGGATACATGAGAGAAAATATAAAGAAATACGGAGAGAGAGATAGGTTTCTTTCTTCGCTGGTTTAGCTGACGAAAGCGAATCAGAAGCCCATCGAAGAGAAAATCCGAAAGAGATGAGAAGTTCTGGTATTGAAAAAAAAAAAAGGATGAACCGATGTGGTTGTACGGAGTCGTTTTGCTCTTTTTGGGATAAATTGTTGCTTATAATTTGATTTTTTGTGATTTGTTAAATTTTGGAAACAAAATCTTCTTCTATTTTATGTAAAAAGGATCTGGGAAAAAGTTAGACAACTCATCACATACTTACCATAGCCTTTCTGCATTCACATTCATGTAAAATCAAATCAAATTAAATCCAATATATAGCAAAGTGCATCTTCACCAACTCAGTACTTTGAATAATATTCCATACACTCAAATGCTATTATTATTAGTTTAAAAAATTTTGCTCATTTTTTCATAAAGTTTCATTTTGAGCTTGCATTTTTAAAAATTGTTTAATAAAAAATAATTCTTTCTGTTCGTAAATCACTCGTTAATTAAATTCATGCTAATAGTTTAGTAATTGAATATATGTTTTATGATATATGATTCAAATCTCGACAGCACTGTTTTTAATTTGTCAAAAAAAAAAAACTTAGAAACCCATAGCAAAGGTCTAAAATTTACCCTTAAAATGTGTTCGTATGAATTGTTTGATAATAAAATTTTTTGGCAATTGAATCCAAGCAATCCAAGTTAAAGTGCTTTCTAATGAGGCATCCAAGTCACAAGATAACGTGCATTGTTAACGAAACATCCAAGTTACAAACGTTTTATATGGACAAAAATCCTGAGTCAGATTTGAGAGCAATCTAATTCACTATAAAAATGTTGAAGCTTTAGAAACGATATTAAATTTAGAAAAAAAAAAAAAAACACCACGAAATTAACTCACAATATTACTTGGATTTAATGTTAAAATAAGAACAATAGTGGTAAACCAAATCCCAGAATTGGGGGGTGTACATGAAGTTTAGAAAGAAGCTTGACCTTTCCCAATCCAAATTGGAGCGCCAATTAGTGTACTTTTTGTTGGGTTGGGGATTTCGTCTGCCCATCCAACAGCTACAATTCTGAGAAGTTAATTAGCGGGCCAAATGGAAGATGGCCTGTCAATTGGAACTTACCCAAATGGTTTAATTAAGTAGGATAGCTGCCTTCTCAAATAGGGTTGCTCCCTATAGCCCATACAGTCCTGCCCACTTCTCACTCTCCATATCTCTTTCAATCTGATTAGGATGGATATGAGAAGGCTAATAATAATTATTACATTCTATCAAGCCTCATTCACTCTTTGCTATGTTTGTTTTTTTAAAAAAATAATTTATTTATAAATAAAGTTTAAAAAACATTTTTATATTTGAAATGTATAAAAGGATATTATTATTTTTTATTATAAATTTTATATTGTAAATAATTTATATTATTTATTATTTAATATAAAAATATTTATTAATTTCATGCATTATTAGTAATCACTACTAGACAACAGTAATCAATAATAAAAAATAAGTGATGATAAAAATTATACTAATAAATATATATTTATATTATTTATTTTTATTTAAATAATTTTTTAAAAATTTTAAAAATAACTTTTTCTTTTAAAAAAGATAAAGTCATTTAAAAAATACTCTATTTTTCATTGATAAAAAATATTTTTTTATTGATCAATTTTGAATGCTCTAAATATTAGAAAACATGAATAAAATATTTTCTAATTTTGTTATGAAACAAATATATTATAGTTTTTTTTCTCCTCTTATAAATATAATTGATTGAAACAAGAAAAATAGTACACACTTACACAAAAAAGTTGGGCAATCATTATTTCTTTGTTATAAAATTGATTAACAAGAAATCAGAAATGCAACCAAAAAAAAAAAAAAAACAAATCTCAAATCGATTGACATCCCTTTTAATACCAACATCATATAAGTTGGGTTTCTATATAAAATTTATGTCATTAGTAATATGATACGTACTTTATGATATATTCAGCTCATAATCTAACAGAATAAATTGAAACTATATTAATGAATCCATTAGCTTGCAAACTAAACTGACATGTATTTATACAAAAGAGAACGAACTGTCAACTATTTGACGAACCAAACGATCAACTGTAAATCAGTTACAATGGTAACTAGTCTAGCTCATCAAGTTGCTAGAGTTGACACTTGGCATGACATAATATTAATTACTAAACACGAAAGTTTTATCCTCAATTTTTAATTATATTTGAATATCTTAAAATTGATGAATTTTATACCAAATTCTGGAAAATATATTGCAAATTGAATCTTCCTATCCATTGTTTAAATGTAAACAATGTCTCAGTGTTTGAATAGAATTATCCATTTTAAGGGATTATAGAATTGCAAATTCGCATATAATTTGAGTTTTTTTTTTTTTCTCTTAATCAAAATAAAGGTTCAATGTTTAATACTTTGCATGAGAATAAATTATAAAAAAAATTCTCTTTTTATACCGAAATTAGAATTAAAATATAAAATATAAAGATTTTAAGTATTTTATGCATATTAATCTTCTATTTTTATGAACATTGTGGTCTGTATCAATTTAATAAAATCTATTCCACTTTTAAAAAAACTCATATTCCTTTAGAATTTTTAAATAAAATAAAGTGAATTAATCTTCTTACATTCAATTCCACATATGGCATTCTTAATAAATCTCTGAAGCAATGCCTACGATATTTTTGGCCTTAATAGGTGTGTGGCAGCGTAGTAATTAAAAGTTTTATGTTAAAACCTCAATTTTCTCCTCCTCCCTTGAGAAGGAAACATAGACAGAAAAAGAATAAAATACATCCAGAGGAAGGTGCGGCCATTTATGAACAATAGCATAATTTAGATCTTGAATGATGATGGACAGCCCAACTTACAGTTTTTAGGAACCTACGAAGCAATGTTTAGATTAATAGCAATCGCCTTTCTGTAGTAAACTAGCGATAAGTACTTATTGGTCTACGGATAGTAAATGCCTCACGTGTCTCATGATATTTCAACATCTAGCATGGAAGCTAACCATTTAAAGGGATTTAGTTGCACATTAAGTCATTATCAAACCTATTGTATAAAATTGAAGGAAAAAAAATGAATTAATTGATCAAGTAGTTGTAATAATTTTTATACGATCAAAGGGGGAAAAAAAACGAATGTGAGAAGGCATATATATAGTATCGGAAAATTTTCGCTTACATAATTTTTATCTAGTCAATAACCAGCAATCAATCAAAAGTCTTTCATATGAAAAAAGTCTATACATTAAAAATGATTTAACATCCTTTTAATCGTATCTGTTGATATATTTTAATTACATTGAATACATGTATATTCTGGTATGCATGTAAAAATTTTTCATATCTGATACACTTAATAGATCCAAAGAGAAAAATCAAGACTCAATTCTCCCAACTAGATAGTGATTTTTGTTGATTTTAGTAAGAATAGAGTGGCAGTTTTTGACTTGATAGAAAATTCCATCTGAATATGTATCAAAAAAATAATTTAACTAAGAAATTTCTAGTCTCAATCCTATAAGAATGTAAATTTTATGGCATTTAAATGGTATACCGTTAAAATCACACTATTAATACAAATCGATTCTGATAATGAAAAAGTAAGTAGCAGTTTCAATATTAAATTTTAGTTTTGGTGTATCAGTTTCAGTTTTGTAAAAAATTATAAATGGTGACCGTCTGTATCGTTTAATAAAACGTTGTGTTTTAATAACACATTTAGGTATTCAGTAGCAGTTATTCTTCTTTTTTCAATGCATCGTTTCTTTCTTTTTTTTCTCATTATTATTTCTCCATTCATCGTTCCTTTTCTCCTCTCGTCAATAGACATTCTCAATTTTTTTTCTCTTTTCTTCAACACGTCCTTCTCTTCCTCACTTCTATCTTTTTGTTTCAATTGAATCTCTCTCTTTTTTTTTTCTTTCTTTTAACATCCCTAATCTCAATTAGTTCTATCTTAATCAACTCCCTTACTTTGTTTTATTCTCTCATATGAACCGTTGCCATCAACTTTGATCAAGAATAATCGATGTCTGAGAAGGAGACTTGTGATTTTAACCTAATAAGTGATTTTTTTAATAATTATTTATATTATTTTTGCACAATCTGATGAAGAAATGTCGAATCATAGAATCATATACACCAAACTATTATTGTTTGCTATCACATATGCATGAGTTTGTGTTGCTACTCTAAAGTACCAAATTGATAGAGCTTCTCAGTCTATTATGCTGAAGTGTTAAGTTTGTTATAATGGAAGAATTTCAAATTCTTGTATAGTAAGCATGTATCATGTATATATTTTTGTATTTTTTTTCAAAGATGGACATATGAAATAAGATTGAAATTTTGTCTTTTACTTAAATGCTTGTGTGCTTGAATTTGTTCAAGAAGATTGGTCTAGCCATTTAATTTCATCCATGAGACCGAACTTCTCTGAACTTCTTTTTTTATTTTTTTTTCTTATGTTGATATCAGATACCACCAATATTGTTATTATAGTGATGATATTGATTTTTATATTTAATGATATTGGGATCGGTACTATATATATTACCGAAATTAATATTAAATAATATTATAAAAAATAACGATTTCGATAGCCACAGTATATCGATTACAACACTAATCCTAGTGTAATACCCTAAGAGCTCTCGTGTGAATTCTTCTTCAGCCAGTGCAAGTTCCCTACCAGCAAGAATGGCTAATTCTCCAATAAGCAAAGCAAGAAAGAAAGAAATTAAATCATCGTTCTCCAATTTCAGCTAGAATGTCCAATTCAGTTAATTCTTTTAAAAAATATGAAAAGTTGGAAACCAAAACTCACCGTTTTAATTTCCATAATTAAAAAATGAATAAGGATGAAAATTAAAATGCATAGCTTACGTGAATCATCATCATCATCTATGATCTAAAACAAGGTAATAAGCACATCAAGTCAGTGGGGAATTGACAAGGAGATCCTCATAAGGTTAAAGACATTATCGTAAAGTACAAATCTAATGGTTCAGATGTTCCTCTTCGGCTAAGAAAAGATTTAAATATGCAATAACATTGAATAAAGTGTTTCTCCATAACTACCAGCGAATAAAAAAATTTGAAAAATTCATCTCAAGTATGAACAGTTAACAAAATAGATTTCCTCTCGTGACTTCAAAATCAACTTTCAATACATAAAAATAATAAAATCAGAAAACAAAAGAAAACCCAATTTTTTGAGTAAATTCTTATTAAATCCAAGCTCTCTTAAAAATATTAAAATCATCACTATTTCTAGAAAAATCATTAAAATCTCTCCAATTTCAAAGCGAATCATCCCTTGCCACTACCATTTCGTTCCTTTTTGCTAACTCAACTTTTGTGATTCAACCACATGCAGATGAAGATGATGAAGGGTTAGGAATCAGAAAACAAACGTTATTGATGATCCTCGACGCCGCCGACAAATGACATTGCTGATGTGAAGCGTGATTTAGTAGTTCTCAGGGTGATTAAAGATTGAGGAGTCAGGATACGTCGTCTAATTGGCCATAGGTCTAGTTTCACCAAATATTAGGTAGTGGTTGAAGCTGCCGTCGCGCCGTGACCGATACAGTGATTTGGTAATATTTTGTTGTTGATAAGGACTTGAGGGAAGGATATGTACAACGAGTTGGAGAAAAAAAGTAATCAGAACTTTTTTTTTCTGTAGAAAAAAAAAATAGAACGTTTTTTTAAGTCTTTTCTCAAACTACAAAAAATTAAAGTCTAGTTACAGTTAATAAATAATAAAATATTTCACATGGGCGTGCCATGTAAGATAAATAAATGATGTTTCACTTATTCGATTATTAAAGTAACTCACAAAATATATATTTTTGAGTGGCGTCGTGTACTTAGATATTTTCATAAGAGTCATAATGAGTAACAAAAAGTTAATTATAAGATTAATAGTTAGTAGATGAGGCAAATGATAATAAGCCATAAACGCACCTACTGCTTTTGGTAGGATTTTAATTGAAACATTTAAATTCAAAGCATCACTTTTGTCACCAAGAGAAGAGATTATTTTTAAAAAAAACACAAAGTACTACAATGATAAGGAATAAACCATCAAAGTCTAAATTAAAAAATCGGTAATTCACATGATATTTTCTATACTTTTCGTTCTTTTTTTTTTTCATATCACATGCCAATTTTATGTTCTGTCAAAGAAAGTAACAACATGATGTAGTGAATGATGAGTAGGATTTTACAAAATAAAATGAATAAAATGAATATTATGAATCTTATTGTTAATTAATGAAAACTTCATACACCCAATTTCGCCTAACAAAACAGAAAAATAAAAAGAATACCAAATAGGTTTTTCATTTATTATTACGCACCATGTATTTCATTTATATGATCGTAGAATCATATATCGTATAGGAGGAGCAATATCATATTATTGCTTTGGCCTTCAAATCCTCCTTCCACATATAAAAAATTATCACGGGTTTGCTTTTCTGTGACAGTCAGTTTGGTCATCGCAATCATTTTGCCATTGACCGACGGCGGAACCTTGAGAATGAGTAGGCAGCTCAGTCTGTCCGCCAGTGCTGCTGCTGTGGTCATTGACGGGCGCTTGAGCATATGCTGGTCCTTCAGCGATGCTGCTGTAGGCATTTGTTGCTGTTATAAAACTTGTGCTGACCACAAGCATGCAAATGCTTAAAGCGATCAATTTATAAGATAGCGCCATTGTCAAAAAAAAAAAAAAAAATGGAGTAATTTTTCTTCCTCAGATTTGTTTTTATGAAGAATGAGATGAAGAGATTTGTCTGATTGTGTGTTGATATTGAAGAATTAACTTGCTTATAATTAGGCATTAGTAGTTTAATATTATCCATGAAACTAATTTTGGAATATTCAAAGTTGAGGCTGCTATGTGCAGTGTTTCCGATTTTCAATGTCATTATTATTCAGATTCAGTATTAAATTAGCGATTAATGTTTGTTAATGGCATTGGCCACTGCAAAAGAAACGGTCAAAGAGGAGAAAATTAGTCTCCTTCTGTTTTTTTGTACCTCAACCAAATTTCCTAAAATGGGCCGTTAACGAGTTGTCCAACTGGCTGAAGGCCTTGTGTCACGCAACAAATTGGTGGTCAATTAGCATGGGCTTTTTTGTCCGAATATGGTCCGTGAGTACTATTTAACTAGATCACAAGGGCCAACTTAAAGAGCATTAAGGAATGGCCTGAATGAAATTGGACACAACAAGAGCGTCGATGAACGCTAGTCCTCCATACACCTTATTACATTATAATATTGTAATGAGTATAATTTTAAAATATTTAAATAATAATAATAATTCAATCAATATATATATATATATATATATTATTTAGCCAAAATCTTCCCTACATCCAGATGTGCGTTTGACCTTGAAGACTGGTTGCTATTGGAGGTTGACGGTGAGGTTTGAGAAAGACAGTTCCCATAAGATATATGTTTGAAGCTACACAATCGATCATTGATGTTGAAATAAAGATTAATCTCACAATACTGAAGCCAACGATAAATGAAAGGCTTATTGGTAGCTCATTAGTGATTTATATATCAAAATACAGCTGGGTTTCCATTTTCATCTTTTTTAAGTTTTTTGTGTGCGGTATGATGTGGAAATTCTGTTCAATAATATTTAATATCCCCACACCCATCACTACTGATCATTGTTTTCAGAAGAAAAGCATATCCTTAGAAATAAAAATACTATATCATTCCAACCATAACTTGATAAAAATTGAATTCTTTTTTTTGAGGTTTTACAAAAATGCTGACAGAAAGCAAAAAACACAGCATGCATATATATGTTCTTTGTTTCTTGACACTACCATTTTCATTATACGACCATACTAGCTAGAGTCTGGAGAGGCCACATGTGTCAGCCTTTGAGGGAGTAAAGAGTGATGGGTGAGACAATAAAAGCCTAAAATGCATACTAGAAAAATTTGGAGAGAGGGAGCCATTGTTAAGGAAATTAGCTAGTTTGGTCTTGCAGAGGGGAACATGTTATGCCAATTGGAGAAAATAAAGAAGACAATGAGATTGAACAAATCATGAACCTAAAACCCTTCATGAAAAACTATACACAGTCAAAAATATTCCTACTTGTTCAGTAATATTATACGGATGTAAGTAGTTGCACGGAAGGTGGGCAAGAAGCTATGCAAGCCCTCTCTATATCTACACTCTTAACATATATTTAGCCCTAGGGTAGCAAGGGATAGAGATACATATATAGGGGAGTGTTCTTGCTTATCTAGAGACGGGCATGATGGAGTGGTTTTGTGTAATAATGGGGTGTTGTTGGCGTTGGAAAGAATGGCTAGAAATTTATAGAAAAAGTTGGAACGATTTTTCAGATAAGGGGACAAGAAAAGGAGAGAAGAAATGAATTGAGGGAGGAATGGAGTAGTTGCTCAAAAAAGGGTAGCCATGTGAGAGCATTACGCTATAGAATCATGTTGTCCTTATCTTTTTTTTCTTTTTTTCTTTTTCCTTCATATATATGTATTTCTTTGTATTGTATATTAATTAAGTATACGTAGCATAGGAATGGGAGGCATGATCTCTTCATTAATTAAGTATACGTAGCATAGGAATGGGAGGCATGATCTCTTCATTTCTTGAATAAGGCAAATGTGAGGTACTGAGTTTCAGATATAGATCCAATCTAGACTCTGTCTGGTGTTTACACCTGCTTAGTCTATGCTGCTGCCTACATGCACTAAAATATCTGTGGGAATTAAGGACAACATCATTTAATACATGGATAATTTGATCATGTAAGAGCACTCCACCAGTTGGGTTGATTGAACTTGTGAACGATGATTGGCTCTAGGAAGCAGTAACTAAAACAAAATAGTTTTTTTTTTTTTTTCCACCCTAAAGTGTATGTTTTTGCATTGTTTTCGGTGAGCCAGTTATTTTATATATATATATATGTGTGTGTGTGTGTGTGTGTGTGTGTGTGACCTAAATTAGGGAGACAAGATCAGAGAGTGCATTTTGCCACATGATGTCTCATATATCATCTGACTTTACCACTCGGTGTAGAAGATATTTATACATTTAGCACTATTATTAGCATTAACAAAGGAGATAATATATGTAGTCCTTGATAGGTGCATGCTCCATTGAGAGTGATAATGAACCTATAAGCTAGGCTGGCCTTTAATGGGCTTTTAATCAAGGATAACATAAACTGGGTGTTTGATAGAAATGGCAATGACATGAGTTGTATCGTCTCTCAATTTGTAAATAAAACCAAATTCGAGTCTTTCTTCCTATCTTATCCTATGTAAACAAAAAAAGAAAAATAGCAATGTTATGTTTGACCAAAGCACATGTTTCGAGATTGTTAGCTCTAATTTAATCTTGGAAACTAAATAATTTTTGGGTGGTCTTATAATTATGACATTTTATAAGCAATGAGGTCATTTGTTTAGAATTTTGATAGAAAAATTAGTTCTATGACATGTATACTAGATGAGTTATAAAGGAAACTATTTCCAGAAGGTAGAGTGAACATAATAGTTGACATGTACTTCTCTAATTATATGGTCTTTCATACATATATGATGTGGGGGAAAAGAAATAACAATTATCAACGTTTATAGTGAAAAATCAATCACCAATAGTGAATTTAAGGGGCAATTTTTTATAATTTTGAAATCTAATCTTACATCGATATAATTTTTATAAATTATTATATTCAATATAAATAAACTTATTTGAACCCAACTCTAATGTATGAAAGACAAAAAGTATAATGTAATTTTAAAATTTAAATTTATAATCTCACAAACTATTTTTAGATTGAGTATGCAAAATTAGGCATCTGTCAAACTGAAATTAAGTAGCTGGGCTAAATTGCCGCAGCATATATATCCAGGTCAACAAAATGAGCCAATATCCAATTGGATCCATGTACGTATATCTATCTACGTATATCTATCTAGGTCTCATTTAACGTCCCTGTCATTACGGAGTACTGAATTGTACAAACGCAAGGTACATATGTAGGTAGGTTAAATTACTAAATACATTTTTGAATTTATTTCTTAGTAATAATAAATAATAAAATGAACTTTTTCATCAAATTTATTTCTGAATAATACTTTTTCAAATTGTTATACTCTTGTTTAGCCCTTTTTTTTATATATTTGTTGTAATTTGATAAACGAACAAAATTATAAAGTTAGGAAATGCATTTAAAACAACTAAATTTAAATTTACTTCAACAAAAATATAATTTTTTTTAATTCAAAAATCGTTAAGTTCTCAAATCTCAAAAAAATAGTTTTACTTTGACACAATAATATTTTTATGGAGTAATAATTATATTTATTCATTTCACTGCAATAGATATAAAAAGAAATTGATTAAACAAAAATATAATAGTATACAAAAGTATCGCTTAAAGGTAAATTTAATAAAAAAAAATATGAGTTTGAAGGTAATTTGATAAAAAAAAAAAAAGTTTATTTTATCCTTTCTATTGTTATTGAGAAACAAGTTTAGAGATATTTAGTATTTTAGCCTCGAAAAAGGGTGAAACTAGATCAGATACTACAAAATTAATGGTACAGCTTTGTTTTGGTACCCAAAATATATATAAGAATCCTAATAATTCAAGTAACAGGTGATGTGATGCCTAAATTATAATGTCCTCTTCCCATAAGCAATGGCTCGTACTATTGCTACACATATCTCCAACTAGAATGATGCTTCTCGCTCCCTATAGCATACTAAAAATGCCAGATGCCTCGCTACCACCTATTACCAAAACGATACGGGATTGGGCCAGCTTAATTAAGCCTGCCTACCTTGGCCGAATCACAATAATCAATGTTGAACTTTTTTTTTCCCCCCAATTCTATATTGGTGTTCTATAATTGTTTCAATTCGGTTTTCCTTATGGCAAATCATTCCTGCCTTAGTTGATAAAAGGTAGATTTCTTAAGATATAAGTGTTTCAAGTTCAAATTTTACTAAAAGTGTTAGGTGTCTTTGTAGATTATAAATCAGCCATTTTTTCCCACTAACTACTAATCCTATAAATCATTCTTTCTTCCCTACTAATTATTAATCTTATAATTAATCCGTCATGATTTTTATAGAAGCATTTAATCAAATGATACTGTCCAAAAAATTTTTTTGATTCTTGAACTATCTTAACTCATCATTCTAAATAGTTCCATGGCCATTCATAGTAGGATTAAAAGTTTTTTAGAAGATTTTAAGGGCATGTTATTTATATTTATCTAATGTATTTAAAAAATTGTTTTTTTAATATTAACCTTAAAATTGACTTAGATAAATAAAAAAGAAATGAACTCTCTTAATCATTTAAATTAATATTAAAATTATTAAATTGTAAGTTTGTGACTTAATTAAAAACTAAATCAATTTAGAAAATTTTGGTATCATCATGAGTTATGGTTAATTTGTTTTATCATTTTGATGAATATCATGAAGTTTTGTCCTGCCAATTATAGTTTATCTTTATTCCTTAATCAGTGCAAGAAATAGTTCGTTCGACTACTTTATTGTTTTTGCTTGATCAGAATCATATTATTATATATATAATATAATATAATGCATATTCCCCTCCAGTTTAAAAAATGCCCAACTTATTTCTTCATCGCCAATGCTACACCTTTAGAGCTCACCTGTATACGACGAAATAAGCCGACCTTATTGAGGGAAATTCAATAAAAATTAAAACATCAAAAAGGACAAATTGATAGAAGACTTTGGTAGATAATGCTGCTCGGTAAATAAAAGAGTCGATGAAACAAGGGAAGGTTCACTGCACACACATGGGCTTCAATTTGATCATTTTGGAATAATTTGGTCATCAAATGGTGGGTGTTAATGCTATACCAATTATTTAATTATTATAATGTTATTGTGCTTAATCTTAATCATATCCTGTGAATAACGAATAAATTGTCGCTGAATGGGGGATATGCGTATCGTTGTTAAACAATCAAATGATTAATCTTTAATCATTTGGATTACCTCAATATAAATGTGGCCACAAACTTTGACAAACAGAGTCTCAATTACCACTTGCATTTCAAAAAGTCTATCTAAAATAATGCAAATATGACGGTACATGTCAACAGTAGCATTTAATGATTTAGTGATAAGAGAGTCCACTCTTATAGTCTCATTTATAAAAAGTGATTTTAAATTTCGACTTCATAAGTGATAAAAATTTTTTGAGTGTATCAACTCAATCTTTTGAGACAATATACTGTAGTACCATTGAAAAAACAATTCCTAATTGATAATGAGTTTTTGACCCAATGCTATAGACGTTTAAGAGTTTAACTTTCAATTGAGATTTAATTATATTTTTTTTAATACACTAATGGATTCTTAGTTTTTTTTATTATATTATTTTTTTCAAACCTATTTAAGTAAAACTTATTTACACTAAGTCTAATAAATTCTGTGAATTCTATAATGATGCTACGATAGGTATCATTGTTTAAAATTTTAAACTAATAATAAATAAATATATAAATTAATGAAATTATTATATAAATATTTTAAAAAATACTACTTATGGCATCGTAAGATAGTATCAATATTGTAGTATTCAACAAAAATTACTTCCATGTAATTTTTTTAAAAATTCAAACTAAAAATAATAAGAGATATGCTCTCAACTTCACCCATCTATTTATATAGTGGTTATTTCCTTGAGTTCCTGTTTGTTGGTAGATTTGTAACAACAAAGCTAATATATGTTTCACATGCAAAGTAAACAAAAACAATAATAATAATAAAAAGCAGAAAAACGTGATTAGGAACTTTACAATTGCTAATAAGCGGAGAAATTTTGAAAGTAGATAGGTAGGTAGTGAAGGCTGAAGTTTCCATGGTGCGTGAATGCATAGCAACGTACTATATATGCATATGCATGATTCTGACTCTAGCCAATTATGTACAGAAAGTTACCCTAAAATTCAAATAAGATTGACAAGCGTGATATAATAAAAAATTTGGATTAAAAAAAAAGTTTTGATTGATTTGATGGGCTGGATCCCACGAGACAGTGCTGTGTGCTTGGTCGTATTGATGCAAAAACAAAGGCAAAAAATCAGCTTTGAAATGCTAAGATTTTACATGGAGAAGGGGAGATGAATTTTCTGCTCCACGCCAATAACAGTACTGTGACAATTAATAGAAAGGTATAAAATAGTGTAAAAGTGTACATGAAAAAACAACAAAATGTGGACTTGATGGAATTCTGGCTGATTGATATCCCCCTCGTGCGCCCTCCTGCACATAACAGACCTTCCAAGACTTTTCAAAACTGACAGGACCTCTTTTGTTTTCCTTTCCACTGCTTCTTCTGCTAGCCTCTTCCGAACCCAGAACCCATGGCTGATGATGCTTTGCCTTTTTTCTTCTTCCATTATATAGCCTTTGTTTGTTTTCTGCCCCTCCTTGCTGGGTTCCTTTATCCATATTATGGGGACCCAAATCAACTATATTTTGATTTTATTTCTTTTTCTCTTGTACGAAGAAAATCATGGGCTTAATCCATCATAGCGCTTGTTTTAAATGATTCAATCAATACTTGCAACGCATAAAGAATTGAAATTCAAATTATCTTCAACATTTTAAGTTATGTTTGAATAGGATATAATTAATTGTAATAAAACGTAATTAAATATGAATTTAATTAAATTATTAAATTAAAATTTATTTATTATATTACATTTTATTTGATTGTATCATACCAAATATGTGGTTAGAATTTTAATACTTTAATTTTATCTTTCAAAATTTTTTATTAAGTTAGATTGGACTGTAATTTAAATTCAAAACATTTATTCAACATGATTGAATGAAAAATTATTTAATAAATAAAAATACCTCCCATTTTCATTACCATAAAACTTTAAATTCTACCCATTCATCAAATTTTCAAATCCTAACACCTTTCCATTCTCTTAAAAGTTTCCTTGATGTCTCATATAAAATAAAATCATAATTGGTCCCCTCCATCAAGAATTCCATAATGGCAAAGACAATTCAATGACGACCTCTGGATCATGTAAGGTGGGTGACCACACTGGATATATACTATCCCTGAATTGATAAAAGAGAGAACACCACGTGACATGCCATTTTCAGTTGCATTCTATACCCTCACTACAACAAGGACTACTATGGCCTGAATTACAATCCCAAATGTTAAGTCTATTTCGTGGATATTGGCATCAAATTTCCATCTGTCAGCTGCTGATTTGAACCCATTCCATACTTGTTAATAAAAAAGAAAAGGCACGCCTTCCCAAAAAACCCATCACTGAAATTAAAGACCAAACATGTCTGAATTTTTCAGACAACACCCCTAACAATTAATGCTCTCTATATGCCAATCATTTCTTATGTTTTACCTTAACAATGATAAAAATGTGCTGCTACTGTGTCAATAATAATCAAGTTCACTCTATACCTGTTGCAATTTGAATCTCTCATATTTAGATAATATATTTCATAATATTTTACATGTAGTATACTACTCATTTTATATTATATGATTAAAATTTTATGACAAAAATAAAAATAAAAATTTTGTTAATTGCTAGAAATAAATTTAAACCATGAGAAATATTAACATTCTACTTACTAGTCCAAGTTGATCTTTCAAAATTGATAACGCCACTTTTGCCTTTAATGAATCTAAATTCAACTACAAACAAATGAACTAAATAATGGTTGAGAAGTTAAAATAACACAAAAATTTCTTCTTTAATTATAACTTTTATGCAATAAAGTTCTCTCCGAACCTGTAAAAAGAAAATGAATAATTCACGAAAAGAACTCATAAGGGCAAAAAAATTACAAAAAAAAAAAAACAAAAAAGGGGCAACAATTCTACATTTGACTAGCCATTTAGATTATCATGGCGATGTCACCCTAATGCATATTAATCTGTTTTCTTCTTCACCATTATCTTCGTCAGGTAATCTCTTACTATCACCATCGGTACGCATTAGCACTTGAGCTCTTTTAGCTTCAAAATCCCAATCACTAGATCCCACAACATATAGCATCAATCCGGCACAACACACTTGGGCCGATAGTAGGCCGAGCCAGAGCCCTGAAAACCCAACATTAAGCACAAACCCCAGCCCAATGGCCACTGGCATGCCCACTAGATAGAACGCGCCGAGGTTCACGTTAACTGCGCTGCAGGGGCGAGCACTTCCTCTCAAAACCCCACACCCAACTGTCTGTGGGCAGTTACCAATCTCGCACAACCCTACGATGGGCAATGCGGCTGACGTAAGCCGTAGGATCTCCCTGTCGCTGGTGAACATCTGGCCCCACCTATCCTTCATTCCCGATGCGAACGTGGAAGCTGCTAAGCCCATGATGGCCGAAGTAAACAAAGCCACGACGGCTGACAATTTTGCCTTCTCTGGGCGGTTCGCCCCGAGTTCGTTGCCCACCCGAGTTGAAACCGCAAAGCCAAGGGAGCTAGGAAAAACGTAGAGCAGCGACGTCGTTTGAATCAAGATGCCCATAGAAGCAACAGTTGATTTCGGGTTTGCTAAAAGACCACATAATACAATCATGATCTCGTACCACCACCACTCCAAACAAACCGATACACAACTTGGAGCCGCAAGCCGAATTAGTGTCTTCCAACCGGTGAAACAGTCTCGGCTCGGCTTACTCCAAGTGAGCTCGTGCAGACCAGCAAACCACACGTAAGAAACTAAAGACAGGAGCACAAACAAGTTGGAAGCGGCTGCTGCGGCTGCCACTCCGGAGACACCCAAGCGGAAATGATTGACGAGCAAAAGATTAATAGGTAAATGAAGAACTGTCGCAGCTAAAGACGCTATAGTTAAAGGGATGGTGATACCTTGTGCGCGAAGGTAAATGCGTATTGGATGGATAAAAGAGTTGGTAAAAATATCAGGAAGGGAGAAAAGCAAATAAGTATGAGCAAGGCGTGTGATGTTGGGATCTTGGTGAACATACTGAAGGATTTTCGACATGTTAAGCCAGAGAACAGAAATCGGTACGGATGAAACCAAAAGAAAAATAACAGAGCGATGAAGCGTAACGGAAAGTAGCATAGCATGTTGAGCGCCAAAAGCTTGAGAACAAAGAGGCTCCATGCCTAGTGCTAGGCCGGAAAGAACAGAGTAACCGGTGATGTTAGCGAAAGCAATAGCAAGAGAACCGGCCGCCAGCTCAAGGTCGCCGAGACGCCCGAGGAACAGCATGGAGATGATGGAGCGAGAGTAGAGAATGAGAGCTGTCAGGGCAATTGGGAAGGCGAGTTTGAAGAGTGATTTTGCCTCAGATATTATATCGGAAGCTGAAGGATATATTATTTCTGGTGGAGGCGGAGGTGGGTTTGTCTTGGGATTCTCGAGGTCTTTAATGGTGGTGGGGACTGATAAGAGATCCAAGTAGAGATGGGTTTGTTGCGCTTTCCCGGTCGCGGCAGTGGTGGTGTCTGTAAGATTACACATAATGATGATGATGGTGGTTTTTTATCAAAAGCGCAGCAAAATGAAAAACTTGTTTCTTTTTAATTTTGTTCACCTTCCTGTAGGGATACTCTCATGAAGAGAACACTCTCTCTTTCTCTCTCGGAGAATGTTGTATGGATATGCTAAGTCTCCAGAAGAAGAATAGATAGATGTATCGTTTTTTGCCGTAGATGAGGAGCAGAGGGTGGGGTATTAATAGAGGAGTTATGACGAGGTTCTAGATACTTGACTGTAGTTTACATTATTATATTATAATAATATAATTAATAATTTATTATTTAATTAATAAAAATATTATTCACAGTTAAATTAAATAAGATTAAATACCATAAGAACAGATAAAAATTATTATTTATTATTAAATTATACTATATTATTTAATGACATTATTAAATAGGTCATTGTAGAGTTTACATTTACTTTGATGCTACATTTAATAGTGAATTTTACGGTTACGAATTTTGTAATGTCGTTAAATAATATGGTCTAATTTAATAATGAATAATAATTTTAATATTATCTAACGTCATTGAATCTTATCGATAAATAATTATTTTTTCTTTTTGTATACATAAAATATGCAAGTATTAGTAATAGTATTTACATACTTTAAATTGGGATTTTTTTTCTTCTCATTTTCCATTTGAATTGTTTAATCATAACATACTATTCTTGTATTATACAATATACATAAAAAAAATCAAGTTTTTTATGTAATAATTTTGTAACTTTATGTAAATTAATTTAAAAGTTGTTATATTATCAAAACTGAGAAATTTAATTTTCAAAAAGTAAATTAATAATTCTCAAGATTGATATTAAAATTTTTAGCTTTTTTTTTTTTAAGCAACTCTTAATATGGTATCTGCTCTAGCCTGTATAGCGTTAAATTATTACACCATTCTGTCACTTTTTAATTTGAATTTACCTGCTGTTTTTTTGAGTCTCACCTCATTTTTTAAAAAAAAAAAATTAAGGGATTTCTATTTTCTTCCCGTTATAAGTACCTTTTAGTTAGAGTTATGTGGTTGTGATTTATGGCATTAATTAAAAATATAAAACGTTTGAAACTACTCTTTAATTAATTTTTACTAAAGTTTTTGCTTGAATAACTCTTTTTTACAACTGTAACACAAAGTCCTCCATTTGGAGAGACATTGCATTATGGGCAAATAGAGTCTGACTTATAAATCCTTGCTTATCCGTTCATGTTGTCTTTTAAGTTCATTTCAAAATAATAATAAAAAAAAATATTTAGTAGCTTTCAATCCACCTATATGTATATATAACCCAAATTTGACATAGAATAAAAAGTAAAGATATTGTATAAGACTTCAAGATCTTCTAAAACTTCAAGATTTCAAGTTTTGCGAATATATCTTTTAAGCTCAAGAGGTAAAACTCCAAAGCATGAAGTCTTCAAATTCTTTGGAGTTCTTCTCTATCAACAAGAGAAAATTCCAGTTTTAATTCAAAATCAAATAATTATAAGTTCTGGAAACACATTCATATTCATTTTATCCACATGTTGAAGGAAATATTCAACTTCGATTTAATATTCTGGTAAAAAAAATATTCAAGTTAATATTGAGTTTCTAAAGTCATTGAATTTATTTTATCATAAAAAATTTTAACTTCAATACGAGATTAAGTAGATCATGCCTTCAAATTCTTTTTTTTCTTTTTTTTTTTCAAACCAAGCTTCAAGTTAGGCTTTTAAATAATCTAATATCCAATTCAAATAAAACCAATCTTCGATTTGGGAATAAGCCAATTAAATCTTCAATTTGAATCAAAATTAAGTGAAACTTATGAATCACATTCTGGAAAAAGAGAAGAATAAATAATTTCTTTTATTTTTGAGAAATTATCATTAGAAATTATAATTGACAGTTTAAATTAATATAAATTACTTGTTTCATATTTTTATTGTTTTTAATTTTTAGGATATGAAATTTATGGTTATTAATATATTTAAATTAAATATGATAATTTATTTATAAATAGTATTTTTGCTAAAATTCGTTTATAGATATAATAAATTCTATATCAATTTATGCCAAAAATTATATATATAACTCAAAGCAAAAATAAAATGTAATTTTTTACTTGATACGGTTTGCTATTTTAATAATTTAATACCTAAGCAGTAATAAATAAGAATTATATGACAAATGCCTTGTTTTTAAATATGTAATATATTTTCATAATTTTTATTTATATTTAATTCATTATGTATTTCAATTTCTTAAAAAATATATTCTCTTTTTTAGTCTATATCTTTTTTATATTATTTGAATTTTTAATGAAAAATATTTAAATATTTAATTTTATGAGAGATATTTTATCATAAAATAAGATTGAATTAAAAATATTAAAGTTATATTATTTTTATTATTATAACTGATTAATTGATTCATTTATATTATAAAATTTAATGATGAATAATATTTTAAAATAATAGAATATAAAATTGATTTGAAAATTCTTACATATATTTAAATAAATAATATCAAACAACATTCGAATAAATGTCTTTTTAATTTATAATTTTCAAGAAGTGTATAATTATCTACTAAATAAAATGTATTATATTTTGTTTGATTATTCTACAATTGAGTCTTTATTTTAATTTATGCAATGTACTTATTTACAAAGCCTAGCTCATTTTGTTAAAATTAGATTGTTGTAGAATTTGTCATCAGATAAATATGTCTCAATCATTAAATATTTTTAATTCAATAGTTAAAATTGTTTAAACATTACAAGACATTCATAAGAAGAAAACGAAAAAACAAAACATTTGTGAGCGTTTCACTAAAAAAAAAAAAAAGCAAAAAAAAAAAAAAAATAACTATAAAAGAAAATCTAGGTATTATTTAGTATCAATTATAGAATGTATTTTTATATTTTTAAACTAAAAATCTGTTTCGTGAAAAAATAGCCATAGAGACAAACAAAATTTAGTTTTTATAATTTGTATAAATTTTGAAACAATTTTTTATTTGAAAAAATAAATTTCAAATTTTATATATTTAATAATACTTTTAATTTTTAAAATTTTAATAATAAAAAATAAAAAAACAATTAGGCCTTATTTAAGCGAACATGTGGTTTGCGTGTCTATATATAGAGAGAGAGAAAGAAAGAGAGCATACTGAGTTTTTTTAAAAAATTTATTACAACACACTATTTTAATAAAATTTACTATACGAAATTGATGAAATTTGCTAAAAATTATACGTATATTTATTATTTATTACATATTTAGAATGTTTATTATGTAATAGCAAAAGTAATAAATATGAACTTTAAATGTTTAATAATATATTAAATATTCATAATTATAATTATTAAAAAAGTTTAATATAGATATGTTGTGACTAATATATAATGCTTCAGATTAATATTATCATTATTTAAAATTTAATTATACAATAAGTATACATGACATTATAATATTTTTTAAAATTTAAATTAAACATATTATAGCTTATTACAATCAGTCAATTTATTTTTTATAAATGAAAAGTTTATTAAATATGAAAATATATAATTTTTTATTTTAATAAATTTTAATATTTTTATCTATAGTTGCTATATGTGAGGCTATCTTTCTTCTATTTTTTATTTATAAATCTTTCTGAAAGATACTATATTAATACATTAATTAATAATTTTTAAAGTGAAGTTATGAAATAAGATCATAAATACCATTTTATTACAAAAACTATACTTAAATAAAAAAATAATTATAAATATTAAAAAATAAATATTAAGATTATTTAGACTTGATAAAAAGTGAGACTATTTTTATTTATATTTTATATATGATTTATTTTTACTTTTTTTCTTTTCATATAAAAAATTTAAAATGAATTTTGAGGATTAAAATATTAGTTGAAAAATAAAGTTAAAAATATATTAAAGAAAACTCAAATTTTCACGGTAAAAAAATTGCAACATATAATTAAAAATTCTATAACAATTTGATTAATAAATTTAAATTACATAATATATTAATTTTTATTATATTTAAGCATTATCTAATCCTCCTTAATCTTCTAATTTAAGTTCTTTAAATTAAAATAAAAAATAAAACATATATATTTTTAAATTTTTATTTATTGAAAATAATATAATTATTAATGAACCATAGTAATTAGTTAATAAAATATATTTATTTTAAAATAATAATAAATAAATTATTTGATGCATTAATTTATAATATATACATGTAATCTATTTAATTATTTTAATAAAATTAATTTATTATCCAATTTATTCTTTTTACTATCAAATAACAAATCAAATATTTTTAAATTAAAAGTAAAATATAATATTTAAATATCACATAAAATTATACAACGCACAAATATCAATGTTAGTATTTATATAAAAACAAACTAAGCTCTCTCGATAGTTTGCTACTTATTCTTTTTAAATAATTTGTAATATATTTTTTAAAAAAACTCTTATATTTTATTCACATGTTTATGTTGCCAACTCTTTTTTGTGATGTATTTGTAATCTTTATTAAATATAGTTTAATATTTGTTATATAACTAAAAAATAATTAATATAATTTAATATTTATTATGTAATTGATAAAATTTACTATCAATGTAAATATTTGATGATATTAAAAAACGTTCATTATTATACAAAATTAATCATTGTTAAAACTATTTATTTCTAAAATAGTTTTATTTTTCTCTTTTTAATTATAGCAACAAATTCTTTCCGTTGCTAAATAATTCACTAAACTCAGAGTCATAAAAAAAATTAAAAATTAAATTTATAATTATTAATCAGTATAAATATATCGAAGTCTAAGTATAAGAACATTTTTAAATTGATAATTTATTATTGAAAATTTTTTAAACATTAATACAAAATTTTTTGTTTAAATGTGCATTGATATTTATAATAAATTATTATTTGAAGAGCAGGAATGAAATAAAAAGAGAGAAGATAATTTAAAAGCCAAGTGAAGCAAAAATTATATTTTTTAAAAAAATTTCTCAATTCTAAATTATATAGTAAAAAATTAACTTTAAAAATAAGAATTAAAACATTATTAGTTACAGTAGATTCATCAATATATAATATATATGTGTAATTCGTTTAATAAATTTAATTAAATAAATATTTCTATAATTTGTAATTTAAATAATAAAATATTATATTTCAGTTAAAATAAAAAAATAATATTTTGAAGAATTAAATAAATTCATATAAAGTGCGGATATTATCTAATACAATGAGTAAAAAGCGAAAAAGGACTATGGAATATGACACGTGAGGGTCACACGTGCACATGAAACTTTTGATTCTTTGCCGCAGAATGGCAGACTTTTTAACTTTGAGAGAAGAGAGAGAGAGAAAGAGTTGGCAGTTTTTTGTGATCTGCGATTGAGCTGCTGAATTTTCCTTCGTGAAAAAATTGGACCCTTCTAAATGGTCAGACTCAACACGTCAGCAGAAGTATCCCTACACTGATTGGGATTTTACTGCCAACAAAGCTTTCGTTGGCTCTCGCCGTCCAAACTCTGCATCCACGTCATTACTCATGTTTATCGCCCCAAAAATCAATTCTTAATTCTTTAAAAAACTATTATTTTTTCAATTTATTTTTACATTAGGAATTAAAATCACTCATTTATATTCCAACAAATTTAAGGGGATTGACACTTTGAAAAAATTATGAGGCATATGGTTATATATATAGAGAGAGAAAGAGTATTGTTTAAAGACATTTACATGTCAATCAAACTAATTTTTATTGAATAATTTAAGAGCACATTTTCATTTTAATATAGTGCAATAAAATTTCTATAAGTATCAATTCTAAGTATCTTTTTGGAAGATTTTAAATCAATATAGCATATTCAAATATATGTATTATTTCTAGATATGATATTTATGATAAATTATTGTCAACTTAACTCAAGTATCAATGAGATTAAATTTCTTTTCAAGTGATTTCAAAAATACAACTCATATCAATCTATTACATTTAAAAATATTTACTATCTTTGAGAGTTTGAGTTAAGAATCAAATTTAAACAAATTGAATTAGAGTAATAAATTTATTTTTAAAACTAACCTATATATATATATATATATTTACGATATTATTTTGACAATATTTCGGGGCAAATATTTCTATTGAGCTAGTAGAGGTAAAAGGAAAATAAATTTCTTTAACAAACACACATGGTTGGTACATATATAAGAGTTATACTATCTTTGTTTTTTAATAAATGTCGTTTAATATTTTTGCACATATATTCAAAATTATATTTAATACGTGTTATTACATAAATAAAAAACTATATTACCCTCAATTAATTATTTTCATAAATTATTATATGCTCTTAAAAAACAATTATTATAAAACAGAAAAATAATAGATTTAACAAAAAAGTAATTAATATTTATGAATAATTGTAAAATATCAAATATTATGAAATATGAATTTTACTCTAAAATGACACCTAATTTAAAATAAAGAAAATATTTATTAGTGGTTACATACACATTTGAAGTACTATTGCACTCTAGGGGCGAAAACGAACAAATATGGCGTAGAAAAAGTGACTCTAATTGGGTTATTGTTGAATTAATGGGAGAGAGGGGTCATGAGAGTGACATTATGGGAGGTTCACATGTTAGGGTTAAAAAATAAAGAATGTTTGATCCATAACGTAAATAAAGTTTTTTTTTTTTTGTTTGACAACGTTGCAAGACAGTTGGCATTGATAATAATCAAAGATTCAAAGAAAAATTTGTAGTACGTGATCAACGGAGGACTAAAAGGAATACCACACGAGTCAGGGTCGTTGGGGTTTCCTCAAACAGATGGAGGAAAGGAGACATGTCCCTCTCACACCTATTTATTTTACCCATCTTGCTTTCCTCAGTATGCATTTCCAAAGAAAAAACAACAAAAGTATATATTTCTTAAATATAAATTATATTTATAACTTTTTATTTTATTTTTTTACCACATCTTATTGTTTGAATTTTTTTTTTTTCCACAATAGCCTCTCTTCCCTTTTTATATTTTTAATTATTACAATTTTTTTATTTTCAATTACATAACAAATATTTACTTTAAAATCTTCATCTTCTACTTTCAGTATAATATCTAAATACTTTATATTAAAATAAATCACTAATTCGAGATAAATATTATATACTAAGATTCATAATTTTAAAAAAAATGATAGATTTTATAAAAAATATTAAAAAATTATTAATTAATTATCACGTATCATCTAAATTGACTATTTTTCGATATAGTGATTTAAATATTTTAATACAATTAAAATATGAGACTTTTTATCTTAACACAATTATATCAATATTTATGTCAATTGCACACGATAAAAAGTAAAAGTATTGGTGCAATTTGTTCTATTAATACTATTGTGTCCCGAATGATTCAACAATGTTTGGAATATGAGAAACTGTGAGAAAGACAAAGAAAACAAAGGAACAAAGAACTAGAGGAAGAAAAAGAGAGAGAAACATGGGAAATAAGAGAAAATTAGAGGAAGGAGAAGGAAGACACGGGAGAGAGAAAGAACAAATAGAGAAAAATAATTTATATTCAGTATTCACTCCGTCAATTAGCAGTACAATTGGTTATTTATACTAATCAATCTAGAATACATGTAAATCCAAACTATTCTAAAATACAGTGGGATACAACAAATACCTAAAATAAAAATATTTTTTTAGTTAGTTTATAAAATATGATAAGTTTAATAAGAAAAATTTATAGATGAAATTAATTTTACTTTCTCTGTCTCAAAAAAATTGTTATCATTCAATGTTTACATTTTTTGAGAAAAAAAAATTAATATTCTATCAATTCACTATTTATAAGGTATTTTTTCCATTTATACCCTCAATTATATTTAATGAATAATTAAAGTACTTTTATAGTTTAACAATTAATGACAATAAAATAGAAAGATTACTTTTGAATATTATTTGATTTAATGAGAAAGAGCATGCATTTTGAAACATTCTAAAAAAGAATAGTAGATAACCTTTTTGAGATTGATGAATTAGTTAACTTATAGAACTTATAAGTTTTACTAATATAAAAAGATTGCACATAGGTAAAAAAAAGTGAAAAAGAAATTTATTTAGAATATATAAATATTATAATTTATCAAATACGTTAGTGAATATAAAAAAAGCAAGGAGGTTGCAAATAAAATTCCTCTACATTCAAATTTATTGTTTATAATGGGTTCAATAGATTGAATCACTAACATTATACAATCTCCAAAAAATTTAAATGAAATTTTTTTCAACTAAATTATAAATAAAAAAAATAAAGTAGTGAATTTTTATCAATCAATTTAAAGTGATGAAAATTTTATTTTTTGAAATAATTTTTATTAAATTCATGTGCAATTTTATCAAAATGTAAATAAAAAAGAAGCGGGTACGAATATTGAACAAAATTAAACAATAATTCACAGGATAAAAAGAACGAAAAAAACAAATAAAATTAAGCCGCCGGACTCACTCTCTCTGTCTCTCTCTCTCTCTTTCCCCGTATTGTTGAGTTGGGTTTAATTGACAATTATTGTCGTTTTCAGGCGGAGTTGGTTGTCGTATCTCAGTGGGTTTGCGAGAGGGTAAGGCCATTGGGGTTTGGGGGTGTGGCTGAGTTGAGATATTGAAACAGATAGGTGAGTGAGACAGGAGAGGTCACCTCCATTTCTTAAAAAAATGTGAGCCCACTCTGACACGAAACTCTCGGCTGCACCACTTCTTATGTCTCATTTACGGGAACGCGTTGCGTGTTGCCTTATTCCGTGCCGTTTTCATTGCGGCTCCCACACCGCGTCCCTCGCTCTCGATCATCTTTTTCTTGAGATGCTTTTATTTTCCACCGCTTAATTTTTCACATTTTGTATCCTTCACGCAAATTGGTTGCGGTTTTTATTTGGAGGGAGAGACCAATCATCAAGCTATTGCTAATTGGCCCTTTTTAGGAGTTTATTTGGATGTAAAGTAAAGGTCTGTTGCCTTACTTTTTTTATTTAATGAACTTTTTGCTTGCAAAAAAGTCTGTTTATTTTTTTCTTTTTAATGTAACCTCTTTTTTTTTTAAAAAAAATCATATCAAATTCATAATATCATAAAATAAAAAAAATCTTTTGCTGAGTGTTTTGAATATTCAAAAGTATTTAATAATAGTACAAATAAAATTCATTTATGTATTTATCAAGTATAACTTTTGAAAATTATACTAAATTGATTATTGAATCGCTAAAATTAAAAATAAGATAGATGATCGATTTAATTATGTTTTAAATCAAATTTAAAAATTATTATGTTATTTTTTATGATATTTTTTGAAAAATAAAATTGAAACCATTTTGATTCAGCAGATCAATCGGCCAGTTAACATGTTGAATATACTCTTCAGCCATTGATGAAACTGTTCACAAGAAAATTCTTTTTTAAAAAAAAATGTTCAAAGGAAAGGCCGGTGGTGAAGAAAGTGGTTGGCCCATGTTAACAGTCATTTTACATGTGTAGCGTATAAATAGGCCAATGATTATAATTATTACTACTGTTGATAGATAGACCAAAACAGTGGTCAAAAGAAGGTAAAAGAGATGGTAGTACAAGTTAAAGCTTTTTGCCATGCGGGGAAGTATTGAGATAGCAATATGAATCCGCTTATTTTGATCATCTGAACATGAGGGCATCGAAAGTGCAAGCCACTGCCCTAAATTCTAAAAAGTAATCGTAAATTTGGTTTGTGGGAGGCTGGGTTCCACGTCAAAACTTAGTAATGGGTATCTTTTCAAAGTGATGGGCATCTATCTAGTCTAACCAAATACCCTATTTGATAGAGGCACGTGATCAGTTGGAAATAACTCAGCCTATGTGAGTTGGTGAGGCCCTTCTAGTTCTATTTCTCCGGCTGCATCATTCGTTCCCTGCTTTGTAGCCTTGTCTCACTGAATGGATCATGCAAATCGTCTTTCTTGCCGACCTTTCCAAAATTCAACGTGTCCTTTGTTCTTTCTTAGTTCTAACTAGTAATTACTTAAGCACGAATGATTAAGGTGAACACAAATGATTTCCTAGTCGACTGTCTAGGGATAATGTCTCGCGACCACAAAGTTACGACTTTAAATTTTGCCATGAGTGCGAGTTCCCTATAATAGGAGATCTTAGTTGAAAATTTTTTATTCCTCTACTAATCACTAATCTAAAAAAAAAAAATTTTACAACGAACCTAGTATTAACTTTTTCCCCCATATATTTGCTGTCAAGCTGAAATTTTGTGGACAAATTAAAAATTACACCGACAATAATCAACCATACAATTTGAAGTCAACTTTGATGGGGCATTACTGGACTTAGTAGTATTAAGTATGGATTCAATCAATATCACATAATCACATGCGTTAACTCATGTTTGACAAATTGTTTAGAGCCATAAGAAAATAAAGAGAAAAAATAATTTTTATTTATTTTTTCTTTATATTTAAATAAAAAAGAAAGAAAAAAATAAATTTTATTTTAAAATAAATTTTATTTTCTTTCATATATTTTTCTTTTTCATGTTTGGATAAAAAAGAAAAAAATAAATTTATTTTCTCTTCTTCAATTGCAATATTAAGGTAAAAAAAAATAAATTTATTATAATTTCATTTCATCATATTTTCTCTCTATTTTGAAAGAAAAATAAAAATAAAAAATATTTATTATTTATTATTTTTTCATTTTTAAACAATAAAAATTATAAATATCTTTTATTTTTTATTTTTTACTCTTTTTAAAGAAAGGATAAAGAAATGCCAAGTGATAAGTGTTAACCGCATTTAATTAGTCTCGTTCTTCTCCCACTTCATCAAACAAAATTGAAATACTACTATTAGACTTGTAATTATTGGGTCGTACTAAATTTTTTTTCTCTTCTTCCAACTGTGTTGCATGGGGTCCATATGATACGCATTATTTGAAAAATAATTCAGCAGTAAGTTAAAGAATTCTCTGAAATATTTTAAATTGAATTTATTCTGCCCTCTCCTATATATATGTCCTATGAAGTTTTAGTGGCAGATGGCAATTGAATATTTTGTGTGTGTCTACAACTTTTAAATGGCTTTTGAGATTTCAATATCTCCCCAGCAATCATCACAAGGAATTTATGCATAGAAGAATAGTTGTTTTAATTTCCATATATTAATTTATGCACATAGGGAGCCTGAAAAATTTTCAGTATCAGTATTGGGACAGGTGGCAGCACCCCAGATGACCAAAATCCCATTGACTTTAAGTATTTCAAATTACTGTTTTGCCAAAAGGCTTAAGTGTTTCAAATTACTTTTTGCCAAAAAGCTCTGCAAAAATTGCACGCACAAGTAGCGAAAGGCATGGCATTGGCAGCACAAAGCTAGCATATATACACCATAACCAAATACAATCATGTTCTTTTATCTTGCTAACGTTTATTAACATGGCGATGATTCGTTTTAAGTAGAACTTCGGCAGAAACGCAGCTTAAGGAGATGTAATAACGTTGCTAATTTGTCTTAGAAATTAGAACTAAGAGCTCGATCTGTTAATTGCAAGTCCGAGTTACCTTTGTCAAACTGCATAAAAAATCAATGAAGTATTGTAAAAAGAAACATGCCCTTGAAAGTTGCGTCGTATTAGTTTTTTAATCTTTTCTTGCACACACTGTCATACATTAGGGTTTTACTTGCCAATGCCCCCCATTTTTTTTTTCACCGCCTTCTACTTTGACCAGAGAGTTTCTGTTTATAAACATGAGCTGAGCTGCTACTTGTTTTCATTGACTAGTCACATTTGTTGTGTTGAAGTTGATCGAATAGATTACATATGTTTATTCAGTTAATGATCGAAATCAAACATAGCCTCAATGACACATTTTCACAATATGTATAGAGAATCAAATTTGGCGGCACAGATGATGATGACTAACAAATAGTGGTGGCAAAACCGGTCTGAGTTTGGTTGGACATGTTTGGGTCTCGACAATTTCAAATTGATTTGTTTTTAGAAGGGTTAAATTAATAGTTGAACCCCTTTTTTTTTTAAAAAAAATCAAAGTCGAATCATCCAATCTTTGGATCACTTAATAAATTTTATGCAATTTAAATTGAGCCAATTTTGATGGGATTGAAATTGAATCAGGTCTAACTTGAAATTTTTATAAATCATTTTAAGTTTTTTTTCAAATTGTGTGAAATTAAAATCAATTTTTTAATTGGTTTGAATTAGATAAAAAAATTGTCAATTCCACTAACAAAAAAAAAATTATTGTCTACTTAGTTCATTTTCGTGTAATTATTTAAAATTTCAATCTCCATGAAGTATTAAACTTGTGTTTATTTTACAGGTAATAAGCTTATAAGTAAAGTGCAATATCTTCTAGAAATGCATAAAATGAGGTCAAAATAAGATTTTTTAAAAAAAATACAATACACCAAATGGATATAAATATTGTTAAATATGTCGTAATTTGGGTCGATTTAATTTTGGATTAGATTATTTTTGGATTGAGTTATATTTTTTTTCATGTATATCAAAGTCTAATTATTTTAAATTGCGAATAAGTCAAATTAAAGTATATAAAAAATTTTAAATCATTTTTTAAATTTGGAGTCAGATCATTTATAATTTTTAATTTTTAAATAAAATTATTATTTTGAAATATTTTTAATTGAATTAAATTTAGATCAAATTAAAATTGAATCATTTGATTCACATATTTAAATTTAACTTGAATTTTTTCATATCATTTTGTATTTAAAATTCTATATTTTCTTCTGAGTCCTTGTTAATCAATTTTTTTGAATAATTAAAATTATGGACTTAATAGCGATATATGTAGAGAGTATCACTCTCAATATGTGGAATGTGCTATATTTTGAAGAGAACGTTCAAGAGTTTCAATTCAATAAAAGAGAAGAAAACAGTTGGATATATATTAGTATATTTAAATTGAAGAATTAATCGGCGAGAAAGTGAATAATAAAAATAAAAAAGAACACGTTATCTAAGCGACGGTGCTTGCAGAAGGGAATTGAGTTATAAAGGTTGACAGACAGCTTCTTGCCTGGCATGCACAGGCACAGCTCATCTCCACCTCTAAGGCTTCTATATTTTACTCATCAATAAACATGATTTTGCTACTTGCTAATCGCTATATTAATATTCCTGATCATAATTAAGAAAAAATTTTTACTATTAAACTTGATTTCGATTTTCCTAAAATGGAGATGGATAAGGAACCGAAAACAGAACCCAACTGGTTTGAGACCCACACGAGTGCCATTGCCACGTTAGCTGCACATGGTTTGCGAGAAATTAATTCTAGTCCAACTGGTCTCCATTTAAAAAAAAAATAAAATAAAATTAACCCTCCATTTTCATTAGCTACTTAGTTGCTGAAGCTTTGATTGCCTTTTTCTGCCCATTTTTCTTTTTCATTTTTTTATTGCAAACTGCAATCTATATATGTGTGCCATTAAAAAAATAATGAGAAAAAACATGTGTAATGGTGAGTTTCCACTTGGTTAATTACGTGCTGGTTAGATTAGATTTAGATCTTAAATGATAGCCTGATTGTGTTTCTTTTCTTAAAGTAAGTCACTAAGCATATTTTATGTCCTATTTGAGATTCCTCAATCAATGCAAGAGTAAAGAGTTAGTCAAATGTAATTTTTTAGTGTGTTGGTTGAAAAAAAAAAAAGTGCAACATCAAAATTAATTTATATTTCTTTTTCATCATTTAACTTTTTCTACAGAGAAAATAATTTATTAAAAGAAAATTTTGTATATATGTAACTTTATAACTATTTCTTAAATAAATTAATTCGACATGACAAAAATATTTGAATTAATAAATTCAAGATAATATAGTATTTTACAATATATTTTTATAAAAATTATTAAATGTATCATTTTCTCAAAATTATTTTCTTGAAAATGAATCTTCTTGAAGTCAATGAAACTTAAGTTTATCTTGTTATTCCAATGAAAGTCCGATGAAGCATATACATAAATCAAATGTCTAAAAAGAAATTCTATTTATCAGAAAATAATTTGTTAAAATCTACTATTATTTATTTCAAAATTACTTTATTACAAATGACTATTTCTGAACTAAATGAAGCCTAAATTTATCTTTATAATCTGATGAAAGTCTATGTCAGACATTTGAGATTTGCAGGGAAAGAAGATAGTAAGGATCTGCAAAGAAATAAGATAGTATATCTTTCATAATCTAATTCCAAATAAGTTTAAACTTTGATAAATTAGAAGAGAGCAAATTTACTTGCTGAGTTTGTATAAACTATGAGCCAAATAATATTTTTATTTGTTTTATCAAAATTCAAAAAAGAAAAAAGAAGAAATTCTTTGTATCTTGTATATTGAAAAAAAAATGTAATTAAACTGCAATCCAAACAAATGGTGCCTAATTGCACCATTCGACCAAAAGATAACGTTTATAAGGAGGAAGTCAAGTACACATGATTACCTATGCATTGACAATTAAGTTTCATTTAAGAAACAAAAGAAATATATGAAATGATGAAACATTCGATTTGATAGGATTCGGAGGGGTCGACTTGATTGGGCCAACAATATTCAACACAAGTTATTGGTTGAAGAATGGAAAAAGGAGGATGGATTGTTCCTTTCCTTGAAAAAAAGGAGATCGACTAGATGTGTTTGGGATATCCAAATCTATTAGAGTGCACCCTACAACATCATTTTTGTTGAACCTTAGAGGGATTCCGCAATTGGGTCACTACTCACTCACTACTACTATACATCTTCACTCCACCCGAATATGCCAATTGCCAAGTCTATATCTTGCTGCCTAACTTTTATGATTGATCTTCTGTTCTATATTCTCCTTTTGAAGCTCCAAGAAAGATTTGATGCACATGCCACCCCGACATTGTTGCCTCTCTTATTAAATATATTTTCCCCCTCCCCCCTTTCTTTTTACTTTGTTACCTTTTATTGTGGTTATGCCGTAAATGTGGTTAAAATATCTTGGTCCTTATTTTCAAAACATAAATTTTCTTTTATATCCCTTTTTTTTTTTTTTTTGAAGAAATAGACTATTAAGAGTTCATTTTAATTCTTTTACATTATGAAACATAGCATCAAAATTTTTCGAATAAATAAACCATTAAGAGTTCATTTTTATTCTTTTACATTAACAAAACATATATTCAATAACTAAATCATTAACTAAATGACGATAATGGGATTTCAAAATAATTTTTAAAAATAAATATGTAAATTTTTATTTTAGTAGTACTAGAGTCGTTCGGACTAAATTAGTAAAAGTAATTAAAAATTACTAGCTTAGTTGCTTGATATTTAGTTTACACTAATACAAGTATGTTGCTATATTCAAAACAAAATTCGAAGGGATAAGTGAATGAACTGTGGGTCATCTATGTTAATCTTTTACCCTATATTTGGCAAATTGTTTAGAAAGGAAGAAAAAAATAAGGAGGAAAAATAAATTTTATTTTTCTTCATTTATTTTTTCTCTTTATATTTGGATAAAAAGGAAATGGGAGAAAATAAAATTCATTTTCCTTTATCTATTTTTCTTCCACATGCTTGGATAAAAACAAAAAAAGAAAAAATAAATTTATTTTTCCTCTTTCAATTGAAACATTAAGAGTAAAAAGGTAAATTCACTGTAATTTCATTCAATCATCACATTTTCTCTTTATTTTAGAGGTTTTCTTTATTTTCCTTTCACTCTTAAATAATAAAAAATTGCAATTCTTTTTTTTTTTCTTTGTTTTTCTTCCTCATTTATTTTACCTATTTCCAAACAAAGGTTTACATAGGCCAACAACATTCGGACACGAGCCTAGTAATAAGATAACCATGGCCCCAAGTTCCTTCAAGTTGAAGCGGGCTGCTTATGACAAATATTTGGGTCACCACATAGGCTTGAGTAATTGGGCACGGTCCACTGGATGGGCCCTGCTTCCCTTAACCGGCTCCTGATCTGTTCTTGTTTCTTGAACTTAAATCCTGTTGTTGTGTTGCAGGGAGAGGATGGCAACTGAACCAAAAAGGAGAAAAATCGAGCCACCACCGCTTCGCAGGTAACAATCTACTTTTTGGAGCTATTTGAAATCCATTTGGATAATTGAAATTCTGATTGACAATTAGGATTCGAATACATGCATTGTTTTTCAATAGTAGGTGGAATGGAATTCAATTTGGGAACTGCAATTTTCTAATTTTATTTGGTTAAGAAAGCCATTAGCTCATTAACTTGATGCTTTGATCAGAAATAAGCTCATTCTATTCTATTTTAATTTCAAGTACCGATGGTTTAAGAAATTGTAGGGGGATTTTTTCATCTATAAAAGCAAAATTGTCTTGACTTTGGGAATTGGAGGTCTAAATTCCTTTAAGTACTTACTTGACTAGGAGATCTCTACCTGGCATTGCCAAATTGCGTTTTTGCTCTCTTTTATTGCCATGAACTCAGTATTTGAAACTTAATATTAAGCTAATATTTGCCAAGTAAATAAACTGTCTCTACTACAAATTTTAATGCATAAGTTCTTGAATCCTGTCTTCCTGCAGGCCTTTCTCTTCACCTGCAACCGAGAAATTTGGAGATGCAACCTCTGTAAGTAGTTTGATTGTGAGTGTGATTCGTGTTGCAAACCAACCAAGCCAAGTCGAGTTTGGGCTGGTTTAAATTTAGTTCATTTTTTAAGTAAGCCTAAAATTTAGGCTTAAATTTGGTTTACTTATTAAACGAACCAAGTCAAGTTGAGCCAAACATCATTATGTTTGTATTTGATTCACAAGCTTTTTTTTTTTAAATAATGCTAAATTATGACTAAAATTTTTCATAAAGTTACTAAAATCATAATGTCTTTTTATATATTTTAATATATTAAATAATATTTATTATTTTTTAATTATTTATAATTTTAAGTATTATATTATATTATGTATTTTAGAAATTGAATTGAATCAAACTTAAAGAAGTCTGAATGAGGTGAACAGGCGCTTGCTCAATTTTGTTCGTTAACTAAATGAGTATCAAAATTAGACTTGAAATCATTTATTTATGAATACAAATGAGCCATTATTAAGTTAGGTCAACAAATTATTCGTGAATGGTTTGTTTCATTTGCACCTCTAAATGTGATTTTGAAATATCTTTCCACATAAAGTAGTATTTTTACAGTATATCTTTGTTATTTATTATTCAATGTGGCTGGTTATGTAGGTTCGAGCGCCCCAAGCTCATGGAGTACGTTACAAGGTTCAAGAGGCAAAAAATTTTGTAGTTGCACAAGCACAACAAGAGGGTAGCGCCGGAAATTTTAGAATTTTTGATTCACCATTTGGGAACTTTCTAGTTCCTGTCATCACAACTCATGCAGAATTAGCAGGATAATAGGTATGTTTTAACTGTTTTTTTGCATAATTGTCTGCAAAGAAGTAGAACATCAATGCTTTTCTTAGAGCACAGTATATCCAAAGCATCCATACTCTGCATGTGTTTTGCGATTGAGTATTGCAGTGTAAATTTTAACCAGCAGTCATCAATGGGAATGGGTAGAATTGGGCGCCACTTTGCGGGATAACTCTCTTGCTTGTCGTATTTTGGTTCATTCTTTGACAAAATATAAATATATTCACTTGCAGCAAGATTTTTGTCTTGGCTTTCCTATGTCGTCATGGTTGAAACTGAGGCATATGTGAGTTAAAATATAGCGTCAGGGTTGTAGTTGTAATCTGTGAACTTATATAGCAATTCTTTTTGCCATCGTCTTCTTTCTTTTAATGCATATATGAGTTTCACTTGATAGGATCTACAAATGGTGTGTGTCTTTGGGAAATAGGGATGGGAAGTCTGAAAGAAACGCCATGTAATAAATTTTAGGATGAAACTATGAGCGCCCCATCAGTTCTAATCATCTTTGTTTGACACTATTTGTCAAATTATGTGAAACCAGATGGGTAATGTGGTTGATTGCAACTTACTGATGAGCTACACTATTCACTATTTTTGACTAATTTTGTTTTGATACGGAAAAAACAAAAGGGAAAAATTTAGCATCTTTCAGTTTAACTAAGCAGGTTAGCATAACACTTTTTTTTTGGTATGAAAAAGATAGGCAGTATGTTAATCCTTTGAGTATGTATTTACTTGTCATGAATATATGTGTTGCCCTTCATAACAAGTCGGAGCCATTGGATTCTGCCCTTGCAAAGTTGCAAGTTTTCGTACATTCCCCGTTTTGTTTGTCTGCCCCAAAAACTGAAATAAGAGGAATTCCTTGAAAGAAACATCAAACCGGTTTTTTGATTTACAATATAAAGTGAACTGAAAAAAAGGGACCATGTCTTTAACCTAGCTTACGGACTTCATATAAGTGTGTTGTTGTGGCCTCCATATTTAATTCCTATAATTCTAGTAACGAAATAAGTCATTAAAACAATAAATAGTTTAAATGTGTTGGTTTTTTTTCCTTTTAATAAGTGCATATGAAATGATAAAAAGGAAATGAGATTTATTAAGATTTGAACTTCTTATTTCTTATATTTTTTTTATTACAGTACGGATATTTAGCATGATTAATGATTAGAATGTCTTGTTGGGCGTTGACAGGTTAGTACTCTTTACGTCGCAAGGAGCTGCATTTGGTTATTATTATTATTTTTAAAACAATATTAATATATAAATTGGTGAATATTATAATACCTTATTGTATTATAATATCTTAATTAGTATAATTTTTAATATTTAGGCAATAACTTTATTAATGTGCATAATTATTTATTACTTTGGATAATTTTTGTTTTTAACAATCACAAATAAATAAAATTACACGTTTAAAATTTTATACAATGATATTATATTATTTCGATGTCATAGTATAAATTTCTTTAATTATTTTATTCACTTTTGTACTACACTTATTTAATTTAGATCACTCGATAATAATAATTCTTCTAATAAATTGTATTAGGCTTTAAATTTTTAAATATATAATATTAACATTATATATTCATTTTTTGATCTATTTGATTAAATTACATTAATCTTAAAATTTTATATTATAATATTGTTTTTTTAGAACATAATATTATTATTATTGATTCACTTTCTATAATATTTTATATATTATATGATTGTGAATCAAGACATGTTTGATTTGAGGATTTTAATTTCGGCTTTTTAACTACTAAAGCTAAGATTTCATTGGTCATTTTATTTTTCTTTGTTCGCTAGAAGAAAAACTAGGTCTAGTCAATTGATCACTCTTCACCTATGGCAAGATGGATGTTATGTGATACGAATGCAGAACACGATTTTTAAAGAATTAAGACTTGACATGTCAGAATGTGTTATATTATTTTATTAGAAAACTTAATATTAATGAGTATAAAAATTTCTAAAATAAAAAATATTTTCACAACTTTTCTCTTTATAATGTATAATAAAATATTTATGATTTTGCAAAATTTAAAATATTTATCAAACATTATATGTTAATTGATCATAAAATTTATAAAATTAATTATTATTAATTACTAAAAATGAATCATATTATATATTTTATTTCTTTATCAATATGTTTAGAAGTTATTTACGATAAAAAAAATATTTCATGGAAGTGTCTAATGTGTTTAGAAACCATTACGTGACAAATATGTATCTGATATTTTTTTATTTTTATTAATATTATTTTATATATATATATATATATATATATATATTGATCGGTGGATTTAATATATTCGACGTGTGAAGCGAGTATCAAATTAATACAGATAATTGGGTAATACTTTCCATCGGTGTATCATGGCTCTCAGGTCACATCTTTGACAACAGCCAATGATAAATGTGTACATTATTGCCCATAAAATGATAAAGAATATCATAGATTCGGTGTGAAAACGTTAGATTGAACCTATCATTTTTGGAAGGGCATGAACCTGAAGGGCCGCCTATTCTACCTCTGTTTGTATCAGTGTGTGGACAAGTGCCAGTCCCAAGTACGGGGAGGACCTAATTGCTGTCGGGACGTAATTCTGACTCATGACTGATGGTGCCGCTAAGAAAAGTTTGTCTCCTAACCAGTTGGCTGGGGTTGGGCTGGAGCACATTTGGTGTTTTTATTTCTATCTATCTACTTCTAATTTATCTGGGTCGGAGGAAAGAAAATATGGAAGTAAAAATGTGCATAGGCTTGTCAAACGCATTGCCACTTCTGTTTATCCTAATCAAGTGATGTGAATTTCCCCTGAGGTGAATTCCTCATATAAATTTTCTAGCTAAATCTTTTAAAATCAAACCGGTGATTGAACCGGCCTCATAACTGGTCACAGTTCAATTGGTTTAATCGGTCTAATTGGTTGAGTCAATATAATTCAATCATTATATATATATATATATATATGTTCTAAAAATTCATAAAAATAATAAAAAAATTTACAAACTATCATCCAATGCAAAATATTCATTCATAAATTCATTAACACCTAACTTGTTTTCATAAAACTTTAAATAAAAAAAATTAAATTTGACGTGTAGTCCTTGATCCACTATTCCATTATCCTATGATGTGAACGAGCCCAACAGGCCAACAGACTAATGAAGTGCGCAAGGAACTTAAAGCCCAAATAATGCAAATGGTCTAAACAAGGATGCAAGGAATGCAATTCAACTTCAATATTTAATCACAAGAGAAAAACTCAAGAAGTTTAAAATGCACTAGAAGCTTTCATACAAGGAAAAATTACAAAAAAAATTGGCTCAAAAGGATAATGGATTGCGTGAAAACCAAGTGCAAAAAGATGAGAACATAAAGTCTTTAAGAGAAGTGCTTAGCTTGGTGTTGATAGACAAAAGAAATTTTGGCAGAAAGTTAAAACACGGTCGTGCATCATCGAAGGCTGACATTGTTTTTGGGAGAAAAGTTATGACACAACTATGCACATGGTCGTGTGTCTTCGCAATCCTTTGGTAGAATGTAGCGACATAGTCGTGCAACTTCGAGCGATTTTCGGTACAAATTTTTGTAATCCCGAATTTTTTATTACCCAATCATAAGGTTTGAATGTTGTCATTATTTCATTAGGAAAAGATTAATTTGTTAACTTTAGAAAGAAACTAGTATTTATGAAGAAATACATGTCCTATTGTGTTTAGGAATCTTAGGAAGATTTTTTCCGATCTTTTATTAGGATTTGTATTAGTTTAAATCTTGTAAGCCTATAAAAGGCCCCAAAAATGAGTTTGTAAGGAGTTTTTCTGATAAATAAAAAGTTTTGATGATATTTATTTTCTTTTTGAGCTCTTGAACAAACTTGGTAATATTATTAAGTGAAAACTTAGTAATTTCACAAATTGGTTAATTATAATTTTTGAATTGTTTAGTCAATTTAGATATTTGTGTTAACAAATTTTAAATTTTAATAACTTAGATTGCTAGAAATAGGTTTTCGAGATTTTAAATTTTAATAACTTAGACTGCTAGAAATAGGTTTTCGAGAGATATAATTGAGATTTAAAGATTGAATTTTTATCTTGTTCTTGATCATCTTGAAAATTAAGAGGTAAAAGACAAAAGTGATAAGCTTAAAAGAGGGTAAAAGCCAGTTTTAAGTTAAATACGAGTGTAAGAGCTAATTTTTTTAAGTGTAAACATGTGAGAAAGTATTTAGTGAGGTTTTTTATTATTATTATTTGCTAATTATGGCAAATTCTAAAAAAGAGCCGAAGTGGAAGTTGTTCATGAAGCATCACAAGCTCATATGACCCAATTGAGAAAAAATTCCAAGCAATGCATGAAAAGATTGAAAGCTTGCAAATCGCCTTAAATTCCAACAAAACCCATACCAATTATATGAAACCAAGTCTTGGGAGGATTGTTCAAGATGATTAGGAGGGTGATACCATGAAAGGCAACTCATAAAGATCTAGTGAGCAAGGTAACAATCTTAATAACATCAACATGAAGATTCCTACCATTAATGGGTCCAATGATCCCGAAGCCTATCTATCTTGGGAAAAGAAGACAAATTTTATTTTTGATTGTCATAATTATAGTGAGGATAAGAAATTTAAATTAGCTAATATTGAATTTGTGGGATATGCTCTTGTATGGTGAGATCAAATTAGAAGTATCAAAAGAAGATGTAGAAATCCACCAATTTGTACTTGGGTAGATATGAAGAAAGCCATGAAAAATAGATTTGTTCCTAGTTATTACCTTAGAGATGTACATAAAATGTTGCAAAGACTTGAACAAGGTAATATGAGTATGGAAGAGTATTAACAAGATCTTGAAATCACGTTAATGAAGGCCAAACTTGAAGAGCCTATGAAGTAAACTTAGACACATTTTCTTGCGAGTCTCAATAAGGAAATTGCCAATGAAGTTGAGCTAAAACAATGTGACACTTTGGAAGAATTGTATGACATTGCTATTATGGTGGAAAGGCCACATAAAGGTAAGCATTCTAAGCCCAATTTTAATTCAATTTCTTACACTAACAAGTTTAAAAGTGGTGATAAGTCCAACAATAGGCCCAAGATTGAACCCCCTAAAAAGGAAGGAGGGAGCAAGTTCTACTCCAATGCTAAGGCTGAACCCTTAAAAGGCCCAATTTAATTGTTTGCTTTAAGTGCCAAGGGAAAGGACATAAGACATGTGATTTCCACGATAATAGGATCATCTTTTTGCAATGTGGAAAGATAATAAGTGAGGATGACTATGCAATCGACCCTGAAATGCCTTTATTGAAAGATACTAGTGATGATGATTTTAAAGATTCCAATGAGGTAACTAGAAAAAATATTATCATGGCAAGATGTTCTTTAAGTGTGCAAGTTAAGGATGATCAAATTCAAAGTGAAAACATTTTTTATTCTAAGTCTAGGATAAATGGTAATTTATGTCTTGCTATTATTAATGGTGATAGTTGCACTAATGCGGTTAATATTTATGTTGTATAAAGGCTAAATTTACTAACCATGAAACTTCCTAAATCTTATTACTTGCAATGACTAAATGATAGTGGGAAGTAAAAGTCACTAAACAAGTTTGGATATTGTTTTCTATTGGTAGATATAAGGATAAGGTGTTTGTAATGTTCTTTCTACGTAAGTTAGCCATATACTTTCGGGTTGTCCATGACAATTTGATAGGCGACCTAAACATGATGGGTTTTCTAATACTTATGAGTTTAATTTTAAGGGCAAACATATTGGGTTGTATTTTTTAACATCTCAACAAATTTTTGAGGAAAAAAAAGTAATGAGAAAGAAAACACATTTAACATAGAAAAAGAAAATCAATTCGACAAAAGGAGAATTGTGAGAAATGAGTAGGGTGCACCAAATCCAAAAGAAGTGCATGCAAAATGAGAGGGTGAAAAAGATAAAATTCTTTATGAAAAAGAGAATGGTGAGAGCTATTCTTCTAAAGAGCCTACAACAATGTTTTTGTTCAAAAGGATATATTATGTAACTAATGAACTTTACAATCTTTTATATAATGTTTTTATCTCTTTTACAAGGTTATGAAAAGTGGTTTTCAAGGGAGGATCCTAACAAGAAAGATGACCTAACTTGTACTACTTTTGATAATAGTGCTGGATTGAAGAGTGAGGTTGCAAATTTGTGTAAAATAAAGTTTTTTAGTCTTTGTTTAGATGTTTGTACTTGTTTTATTTGTTCTATGTATAATTTTTATTGTTTTAATTATTGCTTTTGCAAAGTTTCTTTTAGCAATTGTAGTTGTTCTTGTAGTTTAGGAAGTTTGCTTACTTCTCTAAATTTTTTTTGTGTTTCTTCTTTAGATTTAAATAAATTGCAATGTGATTCATCTTCTCTTAAATGTGATTTTAATAGGGATAATTCTTTATTTTCTTATTTGAACATTTTAGTCGTTCATTTTTTTAGTGTAAAACGTTTGATTTCTTTTTCTTGTTATTTTGATGTTTGCAAATCTTTTCTTTCTTGTAAACATGTGTTTTATTCTTTTAATTCTTGTTTTAATGTTTTAGAGTGTTCTTTTTGTTCTAAATATTGTTTTTCTTCTTTTAACCTTTGTTTTTATGTTTCTTCTTCTAGCTTTAAACATTTGAAATGTTTTGATTCTAAGTTTTATGTTTCAAACCATTTTTTTTTTGTTTTATTAGTTTAAGTCAAATAGTAAACATTTGTTTGGTTCTTTTAGAGGTTGGATTTGCGTTTCTAAATTTTCTTTTCACTATAAAAATTTTATTACTTTTTTTTTGCTTTAATTCTAGTGCTTATTACAAACTTCTTTTTTATTTTGGTTTAGTTTATAGGACAAATTCTTTCATTTTTAGTTTTTATGTTTGCAATTTCGCCTTCAGGCATCTCATTTCCTGTTAAATTTAGTTTTTACATTCCTTCTTTAAATTCTAGGTATGATTTTTCTTCTTTTCATCTTAGTTTCAACATTTATAGGTTTTCTTCTAATGATAAATATTTGTTTTCTTTTTTAAATTCATTTCTTTGTGTTTTCAAATATTCTTTTTGTTTAAAACATTTATCTTCTTCTTTTTATGTTTTCTCTTCTAGTTTTATTTATTTTCCATGTTTTAAACCTAGTCTTTGTTTTCATTTTCATTTAAAACGTGTTTTTAATAATAAAAAGAAAAGTTCTTTAGAGTTTAGTTGTTGTGTTTTGAACTCTTCTTCTTTCAAATATTTGTTTCCTTTTAATTTTAGTTTTCATATTTCAAGGCATTTGTTTTCTTCTTCTTTTAGTTTTAAACACTTGTTTGATGAGAAATTTTCTTTTGATTTCAAGGATTTTTTTAATTCTTATGTTTCTAATTCTCTTTCTGGTCCTTTTAGATGTTTGATTTTGGTTCAAATTCTTTGTGTTAGAGTTTTGCTAGATTTTGTGTACTAACCCTATTATAGGTGGCATCATGCACGTTGTATTATATCCAGGTGGAAAGACTTACAATTTGCATGGTAAGTTCGATTAAGATTTTTTTTATTAGTTTTTATATTTGGTTTTGCTTTCTTGTAGGTCTAGATTCAAGGATGAATCTTTCTAAAGAAGGAGCGAATGATGTGAACGCGCCCAACACCCCAATGGACTAATGAAGTACGTAAGAAACTTAAAGGCCAAATGATGCAAATGGTCTAAGCAAGGATGGAAGGGATCCAATTCAAATTCAAGGTCCAATCACCAGAGGAAAACTCAAAAAGTTTAAAGATGCACTTGAAGCATTAATATAAGGGAAAATTATAAAAAAATTAGCTAAAAAGATAATCGATTGTGTGAACTCCAAATGCAAAAAGATGAAAGCATAGAGTCTTCAAGAAGAGTATTTAACTTGGCTCAAATAGAGCCCAATTCATGGAAAAAGAAAATTTTGATAGAAAATTGAAGCACAATCATGCTCATTGAAGGTTGACACCATTTTTTACAGATAATTATGACACAGTAGTGCACATGGTTATGCATCTTCGCAATCATTTGGCAAAATGTGGCGACATGGCAGCTTCGAGCAATTTTTGGCACAAAATTTTTGTAATCTTGAATTCTTTATTAATCAATCATAAGACTTTAATATTGTCCTTATTTCATTAAGAAAAGATTAATTAGTTAATTTTAAGAAGAAACTAGTATTTAGGAAGGAATACAAGTCCTATTGTGTTTAGGAACATTTTAGGAAGATTTTTTTCCATCTTCTATTAGGACTTGTATTAATTTAAGCTTGCAAGCCCATAAAATGCCCCAAAAACGAGTTTGTAAGGTGTTTTTCTAATAAATAAAAAGTTTTGGTAAGATTTATTCTTTTCTTGAGTTTTAAAAAGGATTTGGTGAGATCGTTAAATGAAGACTTAGTAATTTTACAAATTGATTAATTCTAATCTTTGAATTGCTTAGTCAATTTAGGGATTTGAGTTAACAAATTTTAAATCTTTATAACTTAGGTCGCTAAAAATAGATTTTCTAAAGGTCTAGTTGGGATTTGAAAATTGAATTTTTATCTTGTTCTTGATCCTCTTAGGAAATTCCTGAAACTTAGCATGCAAACTGAGAACTACATAACTCGGTTTGTATCATCCTACAAAAATTTTAAAAAATAATTAGGTAATAATTAAATCAAATAAGCAACATTACCTTCGGTAGCATTTTAGGAGAGAGTAGCGCGGTCATATCCCCGGTCATGCGTAGACCCAGTTGTAGTAGCCATTTAAAAAAATAAAACTAAATGGCAATATATATGCTGATATTTAATAATATACGTACTGATTTTATCTGTATATATATACTAACATATATCGATATACATATTCACTGATGCATATTATATCAGTATATATATACTGATAATATATGTTGGCATACACACACACACACACACTAATATCAATATATATTTGTTTCAATTTACTTGTTCCTATTTGCAATCAACAACACATCCATATGTCTAACACATCTTATCAAACCAACAAAACAAATTAATGAAAACAAAACAAATGTTAGAAGCTTAAAGCAACCAAAACAAAAACAAATGGCAACATTCATTATAATTAAGTAAACTCTCTTCAAGCAAGAAAAAGGATGCAAGCATGAAATCACAATAAATCTATTATTAGCTTATTCAAAAGTCATTGATTTTTGTCTGGTCAGTGAAGAAGGAGTTGTAGTTCAATACAATGTTCTGTTTTCAAGTGAATAAGAATAAGCTTATGGTGGAATTGAATCAATAAACGCAAGTACCCAGGATAAGGTAAGTGTGATTTGCGAGATCTTAAAAGTAAGTGTCTATTTTGTCATGACTCGTAACATAATGATAAAATTGAAGACAAAATACAAAATAGATGATCATAATAAAAAGATTTATCTGAAATCAATTGTTGATGACTTTGATTTCAAATGGGTTATTGTAAGAAAGGAAGAGATAAAGAAAGAAGAATGGGTGGAGATGCATTAAGGTTGAAGATGAGAAAGAAAGAAAGTTGTGTTTTTTTTCCTTTTAAGTGTTGAAGATGAGAAAGAAAGAGAGTTGCGTGTTGTTTCTTTAACAAAGATGAAATAGTGTAGTTTTTATTGAACCAGATTTTTTCGATCATTGGTTCTTCTAGTTCTAGCCAATTCGATCTAGTTTTACTATGACCGATTTTTATTGCTTTTGTTGGACTAGACCTGTAGCCGGTTTTTAAGTTTTTCAGCCTGACCATTCAATTCGGTCTAATTTTCAAAACATTATTGAAAACATAACATGAGAAATAACATCCAATTTTATTGTTATGAAAAATCAAAAAAACAAAAGATAAATTGCCTCGATATCCACAATTTTTTATAAACTTGATGTAAACATTACAATTACAATATTACCATATCGTAATTAGATAATGTTTAAATATTTAAATAACAATTTTATTATTATACATAATTATTTATTATTTTAAGTAATAAAATTACCACAAATAACTAATGAATTATGTATAGTTTAAAATTTTATACAACAATACTATATATATATATATACATTATTGTAAAATTTACTAATATCTTAAGTGAAAAAAAATACAGATTTGAGTTCCTAATAACTAGTAAATTTACTAATAATTATTGATTCAAATTATAAAATTGCAAAATTTAATACTTGTTGAAATTTAATTAAAACAACCAAGCATTCATATTAAAAAAAAAACATTCTGACATAAGATAATATATTTATTTTTGAGGCAAATTTTGGTTCAAATGTAATAAATGACTAGTCATATATGTGCATTTAAATTTATTTATTAAATAAAACATTTATTTAATTATATTTTCTATAGGTTTGTTATTTTTTGAATTATTATTATTTATCTTATATTTATACAATAAAGTAATAAAATTATATATATATATTCAATTTAATCGCATTCTCAAAAAATTACTCATAAATTTAAAAATAAAATAAAAGATTAAAAAAGTCGATATTTTACAATTAAACTATTTAAATCTATAAATATGTTATCATAAATACTTATATTTTCACTCTTTAAGGTATTATTATAAATAATTTTGATCAAATAATGAAAAACTATACTAAATTTATTCTAAAAATTAATGTTATCTTGAATTCAGAAAATCACAGTTGACATTATAAACATAACAACTAAAAATTTTGTTAAAATACTTAAATTTACTTTACTTACTATAATAAAGGGATAAATTCAAAATCTTTCTAAAAATTAGAAAAATAAAAAATAATTTTAAAATTTTAAAACTAGAAACAAAATAGAATATTAAAAAAATAAAATTCAGAATTATTTTTTTATTTCAATTTTAACATTTCTCTCTTAAATGCTCATACATGAATAAATAAGGAATTTTTTTTTAGATAAGAACAAAATCAATACGAATTTTTTTTTTAGATAAGAACAAAATCAATGACTTTGTTGCTAGAATACTTAAATATATCTTTAATATTAAGATAAATCAACCTCAATTATATTTTTCAATATGAAAAATGTCATATGACTTACCAAAAGGAAAAATAAAAAATTTCAAAATTTTAAAAATAAAAAATAAAAAAAATAAATACTAAATAAAAGAGAGTAAGAACACTGATGTCTATTTGCATAGGAAATAAATTGTCATAAATATTTATATTTTCACTCACTTTTGTAAATAATTTAAGTTAAATAATAAAAAATATGTTAAATTTATTCTTAAAAATTTATGTCACCACAAATCCCTAAAAATCACAATTCACAACATATACATATTGATTACAAATTTTATAAAAAAAATTTTTAAATTTACTTTACTTGCTATAATGAATAATAAATTTAAAATTTAAAACTTTTCTAAAATTATAAAAAAATAAAGATGATCTTAAATATACGTTTTTAATTTCAAAACTTAATTGATTAAAAATTTAATGCAATTTATACTTTTTAAAAGATATTTATCCACATTTTTTAAACTAATAGAATTAATATTTTGTACTTCAAGGGATTGAGAGGTATATATATTATCATTTTTGGATGTCTTTTAAAATCTTAAATCAATTAGAATTTTATAATAAATCAAAGTATAGCTAAAGCATTAATGTGTTATATATATATATATTTCTTGAATAAAATTATCTATTTATATGTTATTTCTTAAATTAATAAGACTTAATCAACTTTTTCCTCAATCTTTGATTTAATTAATAAGATCTAGATGACATATTTCTTGTTTTATTACCATTTTTAAATGTTAGTGTATAAATCTCTTTGAAAGTTATTTTTCTTTACTCTCTATATTTTTTTTAGTTTGATTGCTCTTTATTTAAATATAATAAATTTTTATTTGTATTAATTGTACACTATTGTGCTTTATTTTTATTTTTTTTATATAAAAGGTAACAATATTAGACTGAAAAAATTATAAAATTCATACTCTACTGAAATTAAAAGATAAACTTTAAACTAGTAAAATTATAGGACGATAAATATCATTATAAATTTTAATCTTGTTTTTTTTTCTGTACATATATTAATCTCTTAATATATGTACAATGAGCCAAGGTGTAAGTAGGAATATTTGTATTCTTAAAAAAAAAAAAAAGAATGTTTGTAATGTTAGAATGGGATTCGTGAGTTGAGCAAAAAATATAATAGGATTCTTTGACAACTTCTTTTCGCTGCCCTAAACATAAAAAGAAGCGTGTGTTTTTTTTTTTTTTTTTTATCGTGAGAGAAATATTAGGCATATATTTAATAATATCCTTACATTTTTTTAAGAATATTTCTTATCTTTTAGGTATACTTCTTAATCAAATATTTTTTACCAATAGAATTAGAGTAGAGTTTGTATGTAATACCTAACTTATTATTATTATATTAATGTTAAAATTCTTTTTTGTTTTATTATATGAATTTTTAATTTAATCATAATATCAATGATTTTAATCAACCAATTAATCAATATCAATCAATTTGTAATATTAATTTTAATCTCACAATTAGTTTGAAGAATTATTTGTTATTTGTTAAATAATTGTACATAATCTATCATTACTTTATGTTATATAATAGAAAATATCATACTAACAAATTTAAATAAAAAATAAAAAATTAATTGTCATGTAAAAAAGACTTTCTAAATAGAATATTAAAAAACCTAAATAGTAAAAATTGTCAAGAATAAACTCAGATCATATAAAAAAAATTTATGAACATGAAATTAGAACAAATTTTAAAATAATATTTTAAACAACTTCTAAATTTAGAATTAAGAAATTTTTAAAAGTAAAAATTTATTTAAATAGAAAATTTAAATTTAAATTAATTTCATTTATTGTTTAAAATTTGAATATATAAGACTTAACAACACTATAATATATTGTCATAAATTATTTTATTTAAATTTAATATATATATATATTAGCGTGACAAGTAAATTAATAATTAAATATTTAATTTTTCTAATTAATTAAAAATAAAAAATTTACCAATATAAGAAGTTTTTTCGCATAAAAATAATTTTGAAAGTTTAATAATATAAAAACATTTTCACATAAAAATAACTTAGAAAGTTTAATAAATAGAAATTTTTTTCACATAAAAATAATTGAGAAAGTTTAATAATATAAAAAAATTTTCACATGAAAATAATTTAGAAAATTTAAGAATATAAAAAGTTGTTCACATAAAAATAATTTAAAAAATTTAACATTATAGGAAGCTAATAATATACAAAATTTAATAATATAGAAAGTTAGTCACATTTATCCTTTTTAATATTTTAATAAAAATAAGTATTTAATTTCCTATATAATAAGAAAAAATTAAAAGAACTACATAATCAAAAAAATTACCAATAAAGAAAAATAAAACTATAAATTTCTATTTTTATTGAAAATTTATATTTTTATTAAAATTTATGAACTTAATTATAATTATAATTTCATTATTTTGTTTACTTGAAAAGGTATAATTTAACAATAATTATATAAAATAATATATATATATATATATATATATATATATATATATATATATAATTTTGGTATCATATTTAACTTTAGATGAGTGATTGTTATTTCTTAGTTAACTTTTTATTTAAAATAAAAAATTTGGTATTTATCAAATTAACTATTTAACACATAAGTAATTAAATTTTCTTATAAAATTGATTAAAAATAAAAATAAAAAATGTCTAAAAGAAACTATAAAATAGACAAATAAAAACATAAAGATAAAAAATAGTTTTATATATTATATATTTTATATAAATATTTTATTTTATTGATATTTTTAAATATATTTCAAATAATATTTATAACCATGCAAAGTGCAAATTATTGGCTAATCAATTATTAATTTCAGTCTCAGAGTTAGTTTTAAATTCTAATTTGTCATTTATTAAATAATTGTGTGTAATACAGTCATATATTATTATATTATATTATATAATAGAAAATTGAGAAAATAAAAATATTTTTAAATAGAAATTTAGAAAAACTTAGCTGTTATAGTAACAAAATAAATATATATATATATATATATATTATTAATTTCAATTCAAAATTAGTTTTAAATTCATTGTTGACCATTTATCAAATAATTGTATATAATACAAATACGTGTTATTGCTGTCATTATTTTATATTGTGTTATAAAAACTATCACGTAAAAAATTAGAAATTTCAATTGATATACTAAAAAATATAAAAGAAATTTCTAAATAGGAAATTAAAAAATTCACTGCTATAATAAAAAAGTTTATAATTTAGAAATTAAAATTTTTAAAAATAAAAATTGTAAATAGAAAATCAATATTATATAAAAAAATATTTTGAATAAAAAATTTAAAAATTAAAAATTTAAATTACTTATGAATGAAAAATTAGAAAATTTTAATAAGTAAAAATTTTAAATATAAAGCCTAAATATTTTGAATACAAAATTCAAAAATTTCAAAAGTGAAAATTTTAAACTATTTTCAAACATGAAATTAGACAAACTTAAAAACTAAAAATTTAAATAGAAAATAAAACTCTAAATTAATTCTATTTATTATTTAAAATTAAATATGTATAAGGGTAAATGACATATAGTCGACTGTTAGAAATTATTTAATTCAAATTTAATAAATTTTATGTTAAAATTTTTCTACACATAATTAAATTTATAAATTAATAGATAATATTTTATCACACAATTATCTCATATATATACATATTGTTTGTAATTATTTATTAATTTTATTATAATTTTTTTTATTTAATTGATTATTAATAATTACTTTATTCAAATTTAATAAATTTTATCTTAAAATTATATTTCATAATATTGAAAATATAAATTAATAGATAATTTCTTATTATCACTAACTCTATAAATAATTATAAATTACAAATTTTTATTTTATTTACTTGATAGTAAGTCTATTATAGAATAATAATTAAATTTTTATTATTATTTAATATTAAATTTAATGATTTAAATAATTAATTAATTATTTTATATAAAATAAATATTTAATTTATTTTAATTTTGTTATTATAATCATACTGCAAAAATGTGCAAATTCAGATTCACGACTATTAATTAATTAAAGACATTTATACCGTCGATGAGGATTAGACGGAGCTGAGCTGATAGGGGAATTAAAAAGATGAATATGACTAGTCGCTGACTGGGATTAATTGGTCAAATTTGGATTAATTAGTTGTAAGTTGAATGTTTGTTACTAGTTGGTTTAGACCCCAAAATCCCGGTCAGAACTGTTTTGAGAGAGAGAGAGAGAGAGTCCGACCCACTGATGCGGCACTTCCCGAAGCGGTTTTCACGTTTGCTGATTGATTGCCAACCCATGACACCAAAATTCTATAGATCCAATGGGCAGTATAGAGAAATTCTGGATATATATATTATAAACTCGTCAATCTTTTAATCAATTAACTTATGATTAACGATATTAAAGTAAACTTTTAAAATTATAAATTCAAACTGTTATCGGAGTCAATTAATAAAAAAATATTAATAAATTGTTCTATACATAATAATAGTAATGAGAATATTTTGAAAAATAAAAATTATTTAGTTATTTTAATAAATGTAATAATTTTTTTTTCTATACATACCCATAGTTAATGAAATGGATAAGATTAGGAGTTTGAGTCGACTTAGCTTGTAGCCACTGCAAAAGCAAGTTTGGATTTGCTCCAACTTCCCGTCATGTGGTTATTATCAGCCTTAATCTAACCTTTTCTTTTTTCAGTTTATACGTATAAAATTAAAGCAATTGGTTGATAGATTTTCTTAGTTAATTATATTTGACCTTCCACCCTTCATTAAATTTCTAACACAAATAGATTTTGTCAATTAATCATCCTCTTAAGGTTAATCTTTTTTTTTTCCTAATCAATATATATTATTAATAATTTCAGTTTCATAATCAATTTTAAATAATTACTTGTTATTTGCAAAATAATTATGTATAATATAATCATATGCCATTGTTTATATTATGTTATAGAAAACTATCATATTAAAATTATAAATTAAAAATTAAAAATTTAATTGTAGTATAAAAAAGACATTTCCAAATAATAAATTAAAAAAATAAATAGTAAAATTTTTAAATAGAAAACTATGATCATATAAAAAAAATTTGAATAGAAAATTATAAAAATATGAAAAATAAGAATTGTAAACAACTTTCAAATAAAAAATTAGAAAAACTTAAAAAGTAAAAGTTTTAAATAGAGAACTAAGATTTAACTTAATTTCATTATTTATTCAAAATTTTAAATATGTAGGAGTTAACGACAATATAATAAATTATCAAGAAATACGTTGTTCGAGTTTAATAAATTTTATCTTAAAATTATGTTGCATAAAATTGAAAGTACGAATAAATAGATAATATTTTTATCATAATTATTCCATATATGTATATATAGTTTATAATTATCTAATAATTTTATTTTTCATTATGATGACATATGTAATGTTATTTATTTGATTCATTATCATAAATTATTTTATTTGAATTTAATAAATTTTTCTTGAAATGATGTCATATAAAATTGAAGATATGAATTAATAGACAATTATTTATTATAACTAGTGTTATACATAATTACAAATTTTAAAATTTTATTTGTTTGATAAAAACATTTTTATAAAATGATAAATATTTAAAAAATAAAATATAAAAAAATTAAATTTATTTAAAAATTATTATTTTACTACTAGTGACAGTTTATTTTGAATCACAGATAAGCAGATTAGATAAATCCTCAATTCATCTTCATTTCCAATTTCATTAAATTTTAACAATACGTATATTATACTCCAAAAAGAAATAGTAATAAGTAGCGACGATAATGACGGTCTATTAATTATGATTAATTATTCGTATTTACACGTCATGACACAAAAATCGGATGGCATTTCGGTAGTTTAGGTATAATAACGTGACCAGTTGATACAAAAATATCAATACTGCAATTAACATAACAAAACAAAAATATTAAAAAATATGTTTATTACAAAGAAAGAAAGCTATCCCAATTGGTGTTCTTCTTCTACATATTATTACCTCTCGACGCTCTTTCTTTCTTTCTTTCTCTCTTTCTATGCTCTCCTACTTTTCTTTTCCATACATAGATTTTATCCTATTTCGATCTGAATTTTTGTTTTTTTTGTTTGTTAAAAAAAGAGGAATCCATATTTTTGGTGGTGCGTCATGGGGAAGGTGGCAGTGGGGGCGGCTGTGGTGGGGGCGGCTGTCGTGTGTGCTGCGGCGGCGCTGGTGGTGAAGCACAGGATGCGGAGCTCGGGGAGATGGGCCAAGGCGATGGCTATGCTCAGGGAGTTTGAGGACAAGTGTGGGACTCCCTTAGGGAAGCTGCGGCAGGTGGCTGATGCTATGACAGTTGAGATGCATGCCGGTCTTGCATCGGAAGGCGAGAGTAAGCTTAAGATGCTCATCAGCTACGTAGACAATCTCCCCACTGGGTAATATAATAATAACTCTAATTATCGTTAAAAGAAAATTTAGATAAAAATACATTTTTTTTCCTTCTTACTATTACATTTAATATCTGTTTGGATTTTTTTTATGTTATTTTATACGTAAATAAATAATTATATGAGTTTTTTTTTTTCCATGTTTTGATTGATTTTTCATTTCATATGAAGTAACTATTTTTATGTACATATATTAATTAAGAATGTGCAATGATGTGTTAACTTAGCAGCTTTTTAATTTAGCTGTATAAAATCTTTAACTTAGTGATCTGGGCTTGGTTAGATGGTTTAGTGAAATTTTCTAATTAATCAAAGAGGCATATTCCCTTATCTTAAATTTTGCTTTTTGAGTTGGTTGTATTCTTCCTCTGATGTGTCTGATTTTTAAGGTATTTCTAGCATTTGCTTTTAAAATTGCCTAACTTTGAATCTTTTTATTCTGATTTTTATGTTTGTTTGATTTGTCCTTAAATTATTGGTTTAAGTTTAATTGTTACTTTTGTCGTTGCTTATGCTTTCTTTCTTTCTTTTTAAATTATTTAATTGGTTTGCAATTTACTCTTTTTTTTTTTTTGGTGTGAAGCTGGCTTATATATATGTTACCATGTCTGGTTGCCTGATTGTTGGGTCCCATGCCCCAACCCCTTGACTGTTCATAGAACCTGGATAAAGAAAATTCTCTTGGCAATAATTTCTTATATGTTCTATTTTTATCTAATTATGATGGTATGGTTAATCAAGCCTGGAGTTTTGAAAGTGGAGACTATTTCACTCTTTTCAAAGATAAGTGAACTGAATTGATTGAATACCAAGGATAATTTATAAAGTTAATCGGCAACTTCAATGTATATGGGTTTGTTATGGAATATGGCTACTTTATGACCAGTTGGCAGCAGCGCATTATTGATAAAGACTAATTTTCTATTTTGTGTTAGAGTTCATCTTCATCTGTATCTTATGATTTACTTATGACCTCAAATCATTTTCTGCTCATGGCTAACTCAAAAGAATATGTGGTTAATTGGTTTACAGTCTCTTGTTTGCTTAGGATCTCAGATTTTAAATGAAGTAAAAATAAAGATGAACAAGAAGAAAACTTTGTCTTAAGATAGAAAAAGAACCGGTTTTACCATGAAGTATTTTTATCTGATATTCAGCAAGTTTGTTTGCCTATGTTTTTCACATAAATGGAAACAATCAAGCTAAATATGCCAGTCATTTACTGCTTGTTTCTTCAGAGATGAGAAGGGGTTGTTTTATGCCTTAGACCTTGGTGGCACAAATTTTCGTGTGCTACGGGTACTGTTGGGTGGGAAAGAAGCTCGTGTTGTCAAACAAGAATTTGAGGAAGTTTCAATTCCTCCACACTTGATGACTGGATCTGCAGATGTGAGTATCTTTCAAGCTAGCTTAACAAACTTACTCTGTTTAGATTAGTTCATAATCTGAATCCCTGTAAATGATTATTATTTCAGGCATTATTCGATTACATTGCTGAAGCACTCGCTAAATTTGTTGCCACAGAAGGTGAAGGTTTGCATCCTTCTCCTGGTCAGCAACGAGAACTGGGCTTTACCTTCTCATTTCCAGTTAGGCAAACATCAATAACATCAGGAACTCTTATAAAATGGACAAAGGGCTTCTGCATAGAGGATATGGTTGATCCTAGTTACATCTACTCCTTTCTTCCCACTTTCTTATACTCTCCTATATGTAGTGTTGATTTTTGCACCCTATCAAATCTTTAATTTCTGTTTAAGCATTAAACTTAATTTTTTTCCTGCTGATATTAAATTATTAACAATTGATTATTCATAACTATGGTTGAAGAAGAGTTGTGTTGTTCAGCACTTGATCAAAGCTTTTCTGGGGCACATATTATGCATCATGCAATGAATGGTTTTGGTTCTCCAAGTGCCCTTGGTCATGCTAGTTTCCATTTTGTTGAATTGTGAATGACATGAAATCTTATTAGAAACCTCCTCTGTATCTGTTATGAGTTAACCTTTGGCCTGTACAATTTTCAATGGTTTAGAAACCTGCAGTGGCAAATGCTTTTTTGGTTTTAGGAGGCAGGGAGAGGAGGGGGTGTTGCTTAGTTTCCTGGAAGAATTTCTCTATTAATCTCTGTATTGGTGTCAGCAAGCATTGTGGCATTGGCCTGGCATTTTTATTTTCTCTAATTTCTGTGCAGTGTGGGCATAGGCAAATGTATAGACTCCTACAGCTTTTGTGCTTTCACTTTTGGGATGTCTTGTGTTTTGAATTTTATGACTGCTGAGAAAAACCTACATAAATGGATAGAAATGTGACATTAACCGATGCATGTTTCTTTGTGGACCCCTTTGAGTATAGAATGTTGTGTATGGATCACTGTGCATTCATGCATTTGAGTGAATGGAAAGCTCAAAGCAGTGCCTGCTCAGTCTTGGTTCAAATCTTGATTGGTTTTGATTATATTATTTTGCAAAAGGTACTGGATATTTAACTGTAATAAGCAGCCAGTTTCTATAGTAAATTGCTTTTGTGAGGTTAGATCTCTGTCTGCTTGGGAATGCATGAAACAAAATTTTGGGCTAGTGATTATAGACTGTTTCACGTGGAACATACTGCAATGCTTTGTTCAATAATTCTGACTTCCAAGTCCGTGGACTTCTTTTTAAACTGTTTGTGGGTTTTATCTCATGGTCCTAATATAGGTTGGGCAGGATGTGGTGGGGGAATTGACAAAAGCCATGGAAAGAGTTGGCCTCGACATGCGTGTGGCAGCTTTGGTAAGTTGAACTTGCTTTTCACTTTAGGAGCTCAATTTGGTGTTCCCTATTAGTTGCCAAGCAATGTAGTTTCCATGTTGGTGCTTTACAGCAATCACCTGTCTGGGTAATTTAGTGAAATTTTGACTGCTGAAATGTTGTAGGTCAATGATACAATTGGAACATTGGCTGGAGGTAGATACTACGACCAGGACGTCATTGTTGCTGTAATCTTGGGTACTGGAACAAATGCAGCATATGTGGAGCGCGCACAAGCAATTCCCAAGTGGCATGGTCTTCACCCAAAATCTGGGGAAATGGTTGATTTTTTTTTTTTGTGCATATTTTGTAATTATTATTGCATGTTATTCTTTTATAGCTAAGCATCTTATCTGTTTACATTTAACTGTATCTTATTTCCTTGACAGGATTTGTTATGATTTCACATGAGCATAATTCTTACTAAGGCATTCTTTATTACCGTAGGTTATCAACATGGAATGGGGTAGCTTTCGATCATCACACCTACCACTGACAGAATATGATCAAGCCCTGGATGCTGAGTCTCTGAACCCTGGGGAACAGGTGACCCTAACACCCTCCCCCCCCCTCTCTCTCTCTGTTCATCTTATTTTCTGTTCATTAAAGTGGTTTAATTATACTTTTATGATCTTTGTGGCTATTATCTACAGATACTCGAAAAGACAATTTCTGGTATGTATCTGGGAGAGGTTGTACGCAGGGTTTTACTGAAAATGGCTGAGGAAGCTGCCTTTTTTGGTGAAGTTGTTCCCCCAAAACTGAAGATTCCATTCATCCTGAGGTATGCTTTATGTTAATCCACTATCAGCAGGCCTACTTTTGAGCATGGGGCCTACCACACTCTCATCTGTTCCCACTTTCCTGAGTTTACAAAGAGATTCATGGGACTTACCAGCACATCCTTCTCTCTTTATATCTCTCATCCTCAATGTTTCATGGAAAATTATCTTATAAGTGAATGGGATAATCTTCTCATCTGCATGGTAGTATACTTCTTAGGTAATTACTGAACGATGTAAATTTTTAACTGACAATAGCTTTCCGGCTGTTACTTTTCTGTTATAAAATATTCAGGACCCCACACATGTCTGCAATGCATCAGGATACATCTTCAGATCTGAGAGTTGTAGGAAGCAAATTAAAGGATATCTTGGAGGTATTCATGCTCTCGTGATGCTGTTTAATGTTTGCATGCCACATATTTTCACTATTCTTTTACCTTTTAGTTTTGAATAGAGTTTGTCATCAAACTTCCTGCATCTCTATTTCTTAATTACCTATGTTTTCTTAGATTGTTCAAGTTTTGAAGCATTCTTGCTTCAAATACAGCAAAAATAATTTCAGGGTCTGTTTGGACTGGAATGCATTTCAAATGATTATGGATCTGGATTTGAATTGCAAGCTAAAAACTGTAAAAATTTAAACATGATATCAAAATCCAAATCCATGTTCATTTTAAAGGAATTCCTATCCAAATGGACCCTCATGGATTTTATAGTAGAATTCATATTTGGTTTTTGGTTTCTTGTTTAGATAACCAATATCTCCCTAAAAGTAAGGAAAGCTGTTGTAGAGGTTTGTGATATTGTTGCCACTCGTGGTGCTCGTCTATCTGCTGCTGGAATTGTAGCCATCCTCAAGAAGTTGGGAAGAGACACATTGAGGGACGGGGAAAAGCAGAGGTCTGTAATTGCAATGGATGGTGGCCTGTTTGAGCACTACAAAAAATTTCGTGTTTGCATGGAGAGCGCTCTCAAGGAGCTGCTGGGAAAGGATGTTTCTGAGAACATTTTTGTTGAACACTCAAATGATGGCTCAGGCATTGGAGCTGCCCTCCTGGCAGCCGCCCACTCTCAATACCTGGAAGTTGCAGAATATTAAAAAAGGTGTAGATAGATGAAAAATATGACATTTTTCAATTTTTGTATGCCACCCCTCATTACTTGCTCTGGATCATCTAGAGTGATGCCTTATAGGTCATAAGTTAATGCCAGCAAATTCTTGGTGTTTGTCTTATAAAGCTTACAATCGAGTGATGGATCAAATACTCTCAACAAGTGCCTAGCAATGTTCCCAAGCTTGCGTGCTTAGGCCTGCCACTTTGATCCTTATCTCCTTTTTCTTTTTATCTAGAGTTATCAAATAAAGCGGGGGCTGTAAACTATTATTGAGTTTTAACATTAGGCAAAATGTGCTTCTGGTTTCAATCAGAAATAAAAAGAGGTGTTGGAGGGAGGAGGGAAGATTTTGCAGTCATTAGCAGCATGGACATATGTGAATGTGATTTTTATGCTCTCAGTTTGTTACATGCACTCTGTTCTACCATTTCTAAATCCTTAACACAAGGCTGGAGTAAAAGCTTCTCCAGATTTTTTATTAAAAGCAGTTCAGAAAGTAGGAGTTATGAACATCCATGAATGAGTTTTTCACAGGAAGAATATGTTACTCTACATCCTGGAATAAGTAGGTTTCAGGGTTAGAACTATTGTTACTGTCTTTGGGATGCTAAGGGGTGCTTTCAATCTCCCTGGCCTACTCTGTATTTTATAGACTAACAGTTACAATTTTGAAGGAGGAGCTTTCAATTTAAAATTTAATGAATGACTCCAAGTTATGTTTTAGTGTCCCTTTTTATCTATGTAGTACATACATTTTTATTCAGTCACGTTTTTTATTTTAAAAATATTTATATATTTCTTTATTTTTCACGATTCTCTTGTATTTTCTTTTATAATTTTTTTTAAAAAATATTATTTTTATGTTTTCTCATTTCTGCGTTTCCATTTTTCTATGTGCAACATAGCTTCTTATATCATACTTTCCATAAGTAGAAATTAATGTGTAGCAGATACAACAAATAGTTTATAAGATTATTTAAGAAGTTAAAAGCCCATTATTTGTTTGTTGTTAATATAATTAATTAAATGAATTTTGTAAAGAAAAAAATCTTTTCTTCATTGTAACAAAAAGAAGGGAAATCATCTTTCAAATGGAAATGACATTATCTATTCACCAAAAACATGATATTTAGAATATTTTTTAAAAAATTCAAAAATATAATTAAAATTAATATATGCCTTTTGTATATAAATTCATTTGTAGCACAGAAATACAAAATATTTTCATATAAATTAATTATTTTAGTATCTTTATAATTATTATTGTACATTAAAATTTTATTTTATTTATTCCAATATGATTTCTTTTCATAAATTACTTAATTTCAAATATAACTGAGTAAATGATTGTAAAATTCCATCATCCCGTTGCTAGGAACAACTTAATGCATGAATCATCTGACTGAAGTTTCACTTTCAATATAAATTTCTTTTTTTAACAGCAAATTGAAAGTCACTTGAATCATATTTTTTTCTGGTTTGCTAATTTATCATCTAACTGTGTTCTCTGCATCATAATTTCAATAGAATAGTTGACAGATGAATTAGAAATAATGTCGTGATCATCACCAACAAACTCAATTCTTTAGTATCCATAACTTTTTGAAGAGTAATCGTTTTCATCAATTTTATAACCGCAACATACGACATGGACACCGACCGAAATGTTGCAGGTATAGCTTTAGTTGCAAGTGCCACCCTAACTTGGTGTTCATTTGATCTTACTCTATCAAAGAGAGGGTGACTTTTATAGCAATAAATTTAATAATATCGTCCAATAACATTAATGAATCACTTGCTAATTTAATATAATTATTTTTTATTTTATTAATTGTAACACACTGATCTAATAATAAATAATAATTTTTATTTAATTTAATAATGTATTATTAATTGCGATATTATAATTTAATAATGTAAATCATACTGTGATCTTCACCAAGACAGAGATGACAACAATCTTTGATAAAGAAAAAGGAAATGGTGAGTTTTTATATATTTGTTAGGATAGGAGAAATTGACTTATGGTGTATTATTTGTAAGATGTATATTTTAGGGAAAAGTGTGGGTTTTATTTTTTTTAATGAACTTTGAATGTTGTTTTCTTAATCTAGATGTATTGTTATTGGGCTATAGAGGAGATAAAGGCATGATTTTATTATTTTTTTACTTGTAGATTAACCAAAGTAGGGAAGTAAGACTTTGTTTCATTCTGCATTTTTAATTGATTCTTTGAGATCCATAATTTCTGTTTCAATTGTTTTTCTTCTCTTTCACGTTTCGTATTATTTAAAGAATGCTGCTAAATTTTGAGGAAGTGGAAACAATAGATTTTAATTTTTTTAAAAAAATTCAAATTTTTATTATAAATAAAAAAATAAGAAACTAATTTTTCTATTTTATTTGGCAACATGTGAAATACATGCATTTTTTTTGGAAAAATTATCTTAAATAAGCTTAAAATAAAAAAAAATATGTCTAAACTGACGAAATAGTTAATTTTATCCATAAGGGACTAATTTATTCTCTAATGCTAATTTTATTATTATTATTTTTTTTTATAAAAAAAAGCCACTGAACGTCTGAAGAAAGAAAAAAGAAAATAAAGAACAAATATAAAAAAGAGAATGCTCTTCGAATCTTCTTCTCAATGCCCATCCAGCACCAACGGAAATGCAAGAAGCTCTTTCCAAACGATAATTGTAGAAATCTGCTGTTCTTCCTCTCCTTTCCCTTGGTCTATTTGCTTCTTTTCTGAAAAAAGATTTTAATCATCAAAATTAGCGGGTATACTATTTTCTTTTTCAATTGGATTTGAAGTTTTCTTTTGAATTTTCTTTCTGTTGTTCTCTGTTCTCTTTCGATTTTTGTTTCGCTCTACGCCGTGAATCATCGGTTTTCATTCGTGATTTTGGAAACTCTTCTAAGTAATCGGAGACCCTAATTTACATTTGAAACTGCTGTGCAAGAGCTCTGCTTGTTTCCTTCACAACCGCACAAATAAAATTCATTACCTGCTAGAGAACAAAGTTTCATGCAGATAAAATCTTGAATCACCCTGTACCACAATTACTTCATTTACAGTTGGCTCCTTTCAAAAAAAAAAAAAAATTCCAGTAGATTCCACTCAAGAGGAACCAACAAAACAAGGATTATACCACAAATCGACTCCCAAAAGAAAGGAAAAGGAAGGAAAAAGGCTATTCAGCCTTTTAGTCAATGGTACAAGAGTCTCTCCCTTGCTGAGAGGCCGAAGGAAAGAGACTAATGATTTTTTTGTTCATTGTTATTAGAGTCTCCCCAATGTTTGGAAGGTTTGTAAATTTGAACCTCGATTTGAACCAAATTTACGGAAAAGTAAAAAAAAGATAGCAGCTGGCAGCAACGCTGCCTAGTTAAAAATTGTCTAAGGTACTAGAGAAAGAAGAGAAAATGACTATTCTATTCCATAACTTTAATTTAAGTACCTTATCTTACTAAAATCCGTAAGTTTATTGGCCCCCTTTTTGTAGATGGGTAGGAAATGCCTGAGTTCTAATTTGCAGTACCTGCAAGTGTAACAACTGAGGTTGATTAGGATCAGGCAGGGGTCATACATTGTCATCACTGTCCGATGAATGTGCACTCTTCGTACTCAATAAGAAGGGAGTGCCATCATACTCTCTTCCAATATTCTTCATCTCATAAACAAGAGGATGGCTGCATTGAACTAGAATTTGCAAGACCTCTCTCATGGAAGGCCTAGCAGAAGGCAGTTTGCTGGTGCACTTAACCCCAAGTTTGAAAACAATGCTCATTTCATCCAAGTAAGAAGCTTCCTTGATCTCCTTATCCAAGGCATCTGGTATAGGACTTCCTTGGTTCATGTGACGCCACGCCCAATCTGCAAGGCATGTTTTTCCATCCCCGAAGTTAGCCTCTTTCCCGGTTGTTAGTTCAAGCAGGACAACCCCAAAGCTATACACATCAATTTTCTCGTTCACTCTGGATGTCACAGCATACTCTGCAAGGTTCAAAGTTATGAACTTCCAATTCTTTGAGTCATGGAAATGGATGCAAAAACGAAACAATCCTACATGCAAAAAATTACTTACCTGGAGCTATATAGCCAAAAGAGCCAGCAACAACTGATACCGTAGCTTCTCCTTGTTTAGTCAACAGCCTTGCTAAACCAAAATCAGCAATTTTTGCATTGAAGGAAGAATCTAGAAGGATATTGCTTGATTTCACATCCCGATGAATAATGGGGGGAGAGCAGTCATGGTGCATGTAGGACAGACCCTGTGCAGCTCCTACTGCAATCCTGAACCTTGTAGGCCAGTCCAAGTAGACACTTGTTGATCCCTTCTTTGTATGCAGCCACTGATCCAGGCTATGTTTCTCCATATACTCATAGACGAGAAGTTTTGAATCATTGTTACTAATACAGCAGAGCAGCTTCACTATGTTCAAATGCCTAATTGTACTCAGTATCTCAACTTCAGCATTGAACTCTTTCTCAAGCTTTTGGTCTAACTTTCTTTCACTCCAAATTCTTTTCACTGCAACAATATGCGCTGATCGGTTTGTGGCAACACGATAGACTTTCCCTGATCCTCCGCTCCCTATCAGGTTAATTTCTGTTAATCCTGACAAGATATCTGATTCTGTAAAATTCAACGTATGGAATGGAGTGAATTTCCAGGTTGAATTTAATTTGTGTTTTTTCTTCTGGTAACTTCTACTTATGAAGAATGAGAACAATAAAGCTAGAACAAAAGCTGCTGCCAAGACACCTGACACCAGAGCTATGATTTGAGTTGAATTTTTGCTTGACTTTTGATGTTTGGAATTGCAGGGGTTGAGGTTTAGCAATGAACTAGTCGTACAAAGACCAGGATTGTTTAGGAAGCTGCTATTATAAGCCCCATTCTCCAACTCACTTGGGATTTCACCGGTGAGATGATTGGAAGAAAGATTGAGAAATGTAAGCCTCAAGGAATTAAATTGAGGTGGAATTTGGCCGGAAAATTGGTTGTCCGATAAGTCCAGCTCAAGAAGGCTAGGTAGAGATGCAATTTCGTCTGGAATTTGTCCGAGAAGCTGATTCTGGCTCATGTTTATAGTATTCAATGACCTCCATGAGATTATATCAGATGGAAGCTCTCCACTGAGTTGGTTCCTATCAAGCAAAAGAGTAGTGAGAAAAGAAAGCGCAGTTAATTCTTGAGGGATTGAGCCAGACAACTGGTTATTACTGGCATTAAAAACCACCAGATTTCGCCACGAATCTCCAGTTGGAATTTTCCCAGAAAACCTGTTGTTACTGATCTGAAGCATTTGAAGATTGTATGAAACTTCATTAGGGAGCTCACCAGTGAACTTATTATCACTTATCATCAGATATGTCAAATTTGAAGCTGTCCATAGGCCAACAGGAACATTACCAGAAATTGCATTTCCTGAAAGTCTTACCATACGCAAACTACTGCAGTTGCCAAGCAATTCTGGCAATTCTCCGCTGAGATTGTTGTCAAATGCTACCACGCCTACCAACTTCCCTCCATAGCATAGAAATTCAGGTAGTTTGCCAGTAAACCTGTTGGATGCAACCTCGAATGTTTCAAGCATTGAATATCGCCCAAAGTCCGGAGGGAGAAAACCTGATAAGTTGTTGCTAAACAAGCTCAATTCTTTCAATGCACGAAGGAGGCCGATACTTTGTGGGATTTCACCATATAATTGATTGAAGAACAGGTTCAAAACAGATAATTTCAACAGATTTCCAAAATCATCAGGTATAGTCCCTGTTAAATTATTAGCTGAAAGATCAAGTTCAACCAAATTCAAAGCTTGAACAGCATGAGGAATCTCCCCAGACAACATGTTCTTGTAAAGATACAGCGTACTCAAGTTCTTCAACATGAACAAACTGCCTGGAATATTCCCAGTTAATCTATTTTCTGATAAATCCAAGTGCTCTAGCTCTACCATTTCTCCAATCATTTCTGGAATCTCTCCAATCAAATTCGCTTTAGAAATCCACAACTTCTTGAGTTTCTTCAGCTGAGTGAAATTGGAAGGCAAAGCTGATGGGAGAAAATCATTGTAGGCCATAAGTAACACTTCAAGATTTGACAAGTTGCCTATTTCAGGAGGGAAACTGCCATTGAACAGATTCAGGTGAAGCTGAAGATTCCTCAGGTCCTGCAACTGACCAATAGCTGCAGGAATGTTACCAGTGAAGTTATTACCGGAAAGATTTAGGAACAAAAGCTGAGCTAAGCGATCAATATCATCAGGAATGACACCGACGAAGTAGTTTTGAGAGAGGTCAAGATACTGAAGCTTGGAACAGTTATAGAGAACAACAGGAAAAGTTCCAATAATGCTGTTGTTAGCAAAATCAAGAACTGCCAGGTTCCTGAGGTCACAAATCAAAGGCGGGATCGATCCACGGATGTTCATGTTGGTGAAATTTAGTGCAGTGATGGAGGAGTTGGAGCAGCTGACAGCTGGCCAAGTGCAATAAGAGGAGGAGGATGGGGTCCATTGATCAAGAACTGGAGGGTTTTGCCAGTGTTGTTTTAGCCTTAGCAGGATGGTTTGTTCTTCAATATGGAGCTGAGACTTAGCATGACTGAGGAGGGAGAGGAAAAGGGTGAAGAGCTGAATTGAAAGAAATACGGGGGACAGTTTAGACATTAGGGAGATTGGGATTCAGAATCAGAGAATAGTGTGTATTTTCTGAAGCTGGTTATGGAACATGGAGAGTATTTTTTGTCTTTGGAGATGACCTTTAGTGTGTATCACATTTCAAATCCAAATGCGGAAAACAAAGGCAAGGGCAACTTGTTTGAAGGTTCAAAGCTGGGAGTTGGCACTCTTATCTAGTTTATACTCCTAAGATGGAGACTGAGAGTTCAAGTGAATGGTCATCGCTTCCTTTATGCAATAGTAAATACAGGGTTTAATCTCATCCTTCAGTTTTAGCCACCAATAAAAGGCTGAAATATCATCTTTGACAGTTCTGAATCTTCTCAATAAACTTATCATATTTAATTTCTGCAACTATATAATCATTTTCTACAAAAAAGAAAAGCTATGTTGGAAATTCAATCTTCATGTAAAAGCGGCATCAAACTATCAATTGTTTTTCCAAGTTTTTGACCAACAAATATATTGACTTCAATAATTGAACATTCAACCAATTTAATAATTGAATCTATGTCCATGTTCATTCATTAGTTTTCTGCCAATCTCAAAATTTTCCCATCAACTTAAAAAAAAAAAAAAAACTTAAAGCATACGTATCAATTAAGCCTTCATTTCGTATGGGAGTAATAGCGATTAAAGATTTGGAAAGTCAATGTGAAGCAAAATCCTTAACTGTCAGTGAAAACTACCCGTTTAATGAAAACAGAAAGAAAGCCTCTCTATTACGAAAACGTAATGTGGGCAGATATTCAACTTCAAGAACCTATAAAGCACTCCTTTGTTGAACAATCAAACCATCGCGAAGCAAACTTTTCTCCTTCAATTTTTTCTTCTATTTGTTTTTAATTTGGGTTCCGTTACTTAGTCAGCTATAATTTCTTTTCTCTTTCTTATTTTTTATAAATTTAAATTTATCATTGATAGATTTGTATGTTATTTTTCTTATTTTCTTATTATATGGAGTTGTATAACTTCCGTGAAAAATGTCTTTTTCTTCTCATATATGGATAAGGGTGCACAGTTGATTTAAATTGAATCGAATTAAAAAATCAAACTCTATCCAAACTAAATTAAATAAATATAAAAATAGAACCAAAATTGATTTAAATAATTCAATTCAATTTGAGCTGAATTTTTAAAAATAATTTTTTGATAAATAATATATTTTTAATATAAATAATAAATTTAAATTATCTTAATTTGATTTAATATATAATTAATTAATTAATTTTAATTTGATTTAAAATAAATTCTGTTTAGTTCAATCACTCAACTTTGCTGATTTTTGATCACTCCTCATAATATGAAAGTTAAATAATAATACACACGCCTTTTTTTCACAGTTGGGAAGATCTGCCAAATCTTTGATAAATCTCTTTTCGTATTAGCACTATTTTGGGTCAAAATTCCTATTTTCTTTCCACAATAGATTTTGTTTCAACTTTTTGGCGTAAACCACTAAGCTTTGTAAAATTATAATAATAAATGCCCCTGCATTTTTCTCAAACAACCGAGCAAAGTATGCCAAAAGAAATTCAAGAGGGACACATCTCATGTCCATCAACACCATTCATGTTTATTTGGTTGTTAGAAAATCCCCCTCTCCTAGAAAAATTAATCACGATGCTATTTGCTAAAGATGGAGGAAGCATTAGTAGCAAAATGAGATCCACGAGTAGTGCTCCACCTGGTTGTTACCTGAGGCCTACAAAGACCAAAGTGATTGTTCCTATTTGGTTGACTTGATCCCATCGACTTCACTCTACATGTGCCTGTCTCCTTTTGGTTGTTGGATTATTACTAATTTCTTATCACCACTCAGGATAATTCACCCTCTTCGAGTGGAAACCTAAATGACCAAGACCATGCCTCAATTCGCAAGGCAAAGACTTACCTCCAATGAGCTTTAAGTTACCATCTACGTTGCATGGGAAATTTCGGTTGATTCATGTTTTTACATTTTTTAGCATATTTTTGTGTTTCAAAAATTCTATATTTTTTTTACTTATATTTTGTAAAATGTCGTTTCTCCATGAGACATTTTTTATTTTTTCACATTTTCATTTTTATACTATATAGATGAGCGTCTATATTTGAAATATGAAAATTTCACCCATTACTACTCAGATTTTCAAACTGTGATTCACAAAATTTTGGATTGAAATACAGGATTAGACCCTTTTCAGTGACTAGAAGACCATTGAGTAACAAGGCATTGCAAATAAAAATTACCTAAAGAAGAGGCAATCTTTCATTCACCTCAATTAGCATTCAATATTCTTATTCCTGTTCAAAACTCTTACAACAGCTAGCTTATTTAATGTACTGAGTATAATATCCTTATTAAAGTGAAAATTAATTAAAACTTTTTATTAAACTTAAAAAAATAATTCAAAAAATAAAAATTTTTTACGTCAACCTAGACCAAGACACTATCAACTTGACTCGACCCCTACTTATAGTTGGTTGTTAGGGAACCCCACTTGTGCTTCATTAAGTACCAATTATTTATCTTGTCCCAACCCTTCATTTACTCCGTGGAAAGTTGCATGCATTACTTTTATAAAGGGTTGGGTTAACATTTTCCAAAAGAAACTTAGGGACAATTTTACGTCAATATAGACCAAGACACTATAAACTTGACTTGACCAAACTGATAATTAGTTGTTAGGAACCATCTTCGTGCTCCATTAAGTACCAATTATTTATCTTGCCCCTACCCTGCATTTACTCCGAAGAAAGTTGCATGCATTATTTTTATAAACGGTTGGGTTCACATTTTCCAAAAAGAAACTTAGGGACACAATTTTACGCCAATATAGACTTAGACACTGTAAACTTGACTTGACCTTGCTAATAGTTAGTTGTTAGGAGCCCTATTTGTGCTCCATTAAGTGTCATGTTTCACCTGCTGTGCTATTCGCATCGGGTGGATGAAGCATGAGTAGCAAAACAAAATGAGATGCATGAATAACAATCACGCTGGTTGAAAGTTCATTTCTAGAGTTGACTGGTGTAGTCAAATTTGTATATTTTTTAAGTGTTTCGGACTCAATTCTCTTATTTGTTTGTTTATATTTGAAAAAAAAAATGACTTGAGATTGTATGATGCCGTTCTCTGATTAGCACTCAAAATAATTGCGTTTGGGTGCCCCGATTTTAAAGAAGAAATTTACTTGAATATTGTTGAAAGCTTCAAAGAACCAGCTAAGAATCATGATACTAATAAAACCAGAAAGTAAAGTTTAATAACATCTACAACATTGTGTGATCTTTAGTTAGCAACCGAAGACCCGAGACTTCTCCAGTTGAGTGTGTAGTTCGGAGGAAATAAAAAAAAAAAAAAAACTTTCAATCTCCAAAAGGGTGGCACCCAAATGACAAAGCATCACCAAAACATATAGGCCTTATATATGTTTTCCTTACAATTTCTCATATCCTTATTAAAATGGTACAAACTTTACAGCTATATCATTATGCAAGTATTTGGCTAGGTATAATTGCATTTTTTTTCATTTCTTTTTGGAAATCTATATTATAGTAATTTAAATAACTTAAAAAGAGAGTATTTGGTTACTGAAATTTAATATTTTTATTTATAATTATTTTTTAAGAGAGTAAATTAAATAAGTAATTTTAAAAATGTAAGGTCATTATATTTGATTGGATATAAGATCTTCTTTAGAATATAGGATTATTCTGTTTAATTTGCACATAAAAAGTTAGAAAAATTAGATTAGATTACAATTATACTCCATTCTATGTAATCGCATAATAAATCTCTAAGGTATCTAAATATGAAATAAAAAGCTATTGCAAATTTCTTTCTTTTGGATAATAATAACAATCAAGTCATGACTACATATTTAATGATCAAAATTAAGCAAAATATAATACAAAAATATAAATTATTGAAAAAAGAAATAATAACTATTGAAATTATATATATATATATATATATATATATATATATATATATATATATATCAATTATCAATTATTTTTATACAAAATAAAATGATATATGACTAATTAACTTTTGCAATATAATTTTTATTTTTCTATAACAGTTAATTGATTTTCATTTTTAAATTTGATTTTTTATTAGGATTGTATTAAACAAAATATATAAATTTTAGTTTAATAAATAAATTATATATGACCATATATTAGAATAATTGAGAGTATATTTGTCTATGCATATTTTTATAAATGTTGATGGTTGTGGGAATGTAACTTAGAAAATGCTAGCAACAATTGTTGGTCCATATCATCATTTTAATATTTGAAAGATTATATAAAATCTTTGTTTTCAAATGCAAATCTTTTTTATTTATAATAAGTCATTTTTAAAATTTTTAAATTAAATGTGATATTAATCAATCAAACAAAGAGTGTTAAAATAAATGACTATTGCTACCATTTTTTTATATAATTTTTTCACCCCTTTGGATGGAGAATAACTTTTCATGCACTAAAAAAAATAAAACAATTTAGCAATATATTTTTCCATTGTTAATTAAAATTAGTAATAAATTACCAATGAGAAGATTTTGTTAGCATTTCGCTTCTTACTAAAAAAAAGTAGAACGAATTTGAAAATTTGTTGCTTATTTAGCACCGATTGAACTCTATTGCTAAATTAGCAACAGATTTTATTGATACTAATTTTACAACGAATTTATATCTGTTGTTAATTTAGCAATAGACTTAAATCACTTGCTTATTTTATATATAAAATTATAAATTATTAATTCATTGCTAAACGTTTCATAGCTAATGACCAACAATATAATTTATTTTTTATAATAATTCAAAATTAATTTTAAAATTTTACTTTATTTTTGTAGATGGTGATAGAAACAATGTCACTCAAAAAAATGAGTTCAGTAATGATCTTGACATCGAAGATTAGTTGCAACTACCTCACAAACTTAAATGAGACTAAAATTAGTTTTTTATTATTATTATTATTGAAAGGATATTAGTATTATTCTATTATGTTTACAGCACTATGTGAAATTTTGAATTTAATTTTTTCATTCAAACTTTTATAAAATAAGTTATGTGTTAATACACTTATGGTAATTAAATTTAGGAATAAATACCAGATAACAGATGGTAATTTATATTTTTTATTATTTTTTCTGAATTTTTAAATATTTTAGATATTTTCAAAATTTTAATTAAAATATAAAATTGTAATGACTGAATAATATTGACCCTGAGAAATCAGACCAATTAAATCAATTGAAATGTAAATCAATTATGAAATTAATTCAATCACTGATTAGATTTTAAAAATATTCCCGTTGCCATTCCTAATTTTTGCCCTATCATTTAACCAAAAATAAAATAAAATAGATATATTACTAATTTAATGGTATGTCTTAAAAAGGAACAAAGAGTCAACGGCACAGTCACAGATAGAGAGAGTGAGTAATACACCAAAAAAAATTTAAGCAAATAGTGACATAATAATTCAGGGTCATTTAGGAATCATCATGGTATCTTACTATTTTATAATTCTAAGTGTCACTATGGTATCTTAATATTTTATAATTTTAATCATTAGATCTATATCATTTAATTTTAAATATTAATTTTTTTATTAAACGAGTGAGTTAATATAAAGTATTTTATAATGTTATTTTTCAATACTGTCCGAAGCCTCCCTCATTCTGTATTGCTTCTTCCTCTTCTTTGCCTTGAAACACCCCTTAGTCCTCCTTTCATAATTATTATCAACTCCCGTCACGGTTAGTTATCATTTTATGATTGAGATGTATGCGAATGCTGCAACTAATTTTGCTATTCCACTTTGTGCCGAGGAATATATATGAAAACACCAATTACAAATCTGTTTTTCCCCTTTTTTGAGAATGCATTACACATTATTATTTGCTTTTGAAGAAACAAATTTATTTATTCTCAGAATGCCAATATTTTGGTTGCCAAATTTGTATAGATTATTGCCAATATTTTGGTTGCCAAATTTGTATAGATTATTCATTCAATAACTGATTTCTCTGCATTTTCATGAGTTCTTTAACCATAAAATCTTTTTGAGTGCAAAACTAGAATTAAAAGACTTTTTTCTTACCCTAAATGCTGAAATGTGCTTGAGTTTTCGCCTTACGAATAAGGAACTAAGGTGGAGTTTTGATCCAAACAAGAAGAAGAAGAAGCAACAGACAGAGAATGAGGTATAAAAATACCAATGTTAACCTCACTTATTTAATGAAAAAAACTAATAATCAGGATTGAATGGTAAAGATATAATAATTAAAATTATAAAACGGTAGGTGCTAGAATGACCCAATAATTCAAAAGGAAAAACACCACAACAGCTACAAGAAACTGTATAACGTCAACATTCATGAAAATAATACTCCATTCCATACATTCAACAAGCGAAAGTGCATTAATCACCCCATAAACATGAATTATTTTTACCAGGCTAATAATCCGCAGCCACGTTTGCAAGAGAAACATTGTTAAGCCTCTCCAGAGCCAAAATAAGCGCTTGTGTACCCAAATTCCCTTCTCCATGAGCTTTGAGCGACAAATAGAGCTGTTGAGCCAAGGCCAATCCTGGCAATCCCAAGCCCATCCTTTCACACTCCTTCAAACAAATCCCCAAGTCCTTCACAAAGTGATTTACATAAAATCCCGCCTCCAAATCCCTCTTTAATATTCTACTTCCATACAAATCAAGCGACTTTGACCCGGCAGCGCCCGTTGATATTGCGTCTAAGTACTGTGCCACGTCGAGCCCTGCTTTATATGCGTATACTATCCCTTCTACTAACCCAACCATGGTTGACGCTATGGTTATTTGATTTGCTAGCTTTGCAAACTGCCCTTTACCTGGGTCACCCATGTAATTAACATTTCCCATGAGGGCAAATATGGGATTCAAGCGTTCGATGATTGCTTTCTCTCCTCCTGCGAATATTGCTAACGATCCGTTTCTGGCGCCGCGGTCGCCGCCCGAGACTGGGGCGTCGATGGAGTGGCAGTTTTTGGCGGACGCGGCGGCCGAGATCTCGCAGGCTAGGGAGGGTTCCGAAGTGGTCATGTCCACGAGGATCCCGCCGGGGCGGAGGCCGTTGAGGGCGCCGGATATGGGGTCGAGGAGAACGTGGCGGACGTCGGAGGGGAAGCCGACGATGGTAAATACGACATCGGATTGGGAAGCGACGGCGTAAGGGGAGTCGGCGAGATGGGCCCCCATGTCGAGGAGAGACTGGGCTTTAGATAAGGTGCGATTGAAGACGGTGAGCGAGTAACCGGCGTGGATTAAATGGGCACACATTGACCGGCCCATTACGCCTGTGCCGATCCAGCCGAGGCGGATGTTTGATGGGTTGATGGGCTCAGTTGTGGTGGCCATTGAGCGGTGGAGGAGGAAAGGAAGAGTAAGATGGGTAGGAGAGGTGTGGTAGCGGTGAGAGAGTGAGCGGAGGAGTGAGATTATTAGTGGCACTGGCATCAGATCAGGCCGGCCTTTCACTTATATCCATTGATCATTTGATGATAGACTCCACTTTCTTGTTATCTGTTAATATGTGTGTATATAATAAATTATGCCTCCTTTGTAGTCTATATTATGAGAAGATAATTTATAGGCTTTTGTTGGTAATTCCGTATTTTAAAAGTAGCATTTTATTTATTTATTTTTCGGTCCATAAGTAGCATTTTAAGTTAGATCAAGCTACTCGAGTTTAATTCATTATAATAAAACTTATTTAAAATTGTTTTTAAATTCGATCTATTTTTTATAAATAATTTTTTAAAATTCAATTCAAAAACTCATGAATAATTTTAAATGAAAATTTAATATGATTTTTCAATAATATAATAAAATAATATTTTATTTAAAAGGTATAAAAATAATAAGATAATATTATGTATTAAGTAAAAATTAATTTTTAAAATTTAAATTTGTATATATTACCAAATAAAAATGTAATTATAAAATAAAATTAGTTTTAAAATTATGTAATTTTTATCTATGAATTAAATTTGTTCAGAACAAGCTCAAATTCAATTAAAAACTTAATGAATTAATTTTGAATAACAAATTAAGCTTTATCCTAATCCCATTTTAAGTTCAGGTTTAAAACAAAAATAAATTTAAATATTGATTTTGAATTCGCTCTATTAATTTTGAATATTCAAATTGAATAGAATTGAAAATTGATTCAATTTAGGATGAATATTTTTTTATTATAATATGAGACTAATTCCTTAATTTTTTAAATACTCAATTTTTAGTCTAATTTTAAATAATTAATTCAAAATCAAATCCAATCCAATCACCCTACTACTAATTGCACTTGATCCTCTACTTTACCATTGAACCTTACCTCTCAAATTAACCTAACATTTTTTTTTAAAAAAAAAAACGATGAAAGAAACCCTTAGAGATGGGATGTAGTGGCATGTTTTAAGATTTGCGAGGTTGAAAGGGGGATGACATGATAAGAATAATAAGACTGAAGACTAAAATTATCCGTTGTTTGATTTTTTATTCAATCTATTTTAAAATTTATTAAAATATTTTAAAAATAGTAAAAATATAATATAATAAAATAATAAAATATTTTTCTTTTGCTAAAAAATTTATATTTAAAAAACAATAAAAATATAATAAAAAATTTATTTTTTAAAAAAATTTGTATTATATATTTCTTTTCTTTTGCTTTTAATGGTGGAATTTAACATTTAATTTTAAGTTTGTGAAACAATTTAGTTTTAGGTTAAATAAGTTTGATTTGATTTGCAACTTTAACTAATATTTTCAATTTTAATTGAATTTTTATTCGATTTTAATATCGAACCAAATTCAACTATTGATCAATTTTCAAATTTATCAAATAATGAATATAAATTTTAGTGAGCAAGTGAAGAGATTGTATTATTTTACTTTATTAATTTATTTTTATTTTTAAAAATATTGTTTTTTTATTTTTTAGTTCATCCACTAAATTTGTATAACATATTCAATTTTCTGGTCAAATTGACATTAAATAATATTTTAAATTTAAAAAAAAAAACATATTTAACAAGTTCACCTAAATTGTTTCCTGAGACTCAAAGAAAAGAAAATGTGAAACATGGTTCTTTGAAACAACCCCAGCCTAAAGGCAACTGAACGATTGGCTTTGTTTGTAATTGTACGAATTTGATCCTTATACTATATGACATCACTCCTACGCTCTTTATTTGCATTAAAAGAAAATGGAAGAAATAGGGACAAATGAAGAAATGCATCAAGGTTTTGAGCCTCGATACCAATCAACAATCTTTCTGGTTCACTGGTTTTCCGTTCTTTCCAAATAGTTAGATGCAACTCGCCACTTCTCCACCTGGCTACATGGCCAGAATCCATATTCTAGTTTCCCAGACAATAGTTACAGGGACAGAAGTTGCAGCCCCGTTCACTCTCTTTTTTTCACAGCCATTTTAGAAAAAAATTTTATTTCAATATAATTATTATTTTATATTATTAATATAATATTAATTATTTATTTTAAATTTACTTCTATAGTCATCTTTTCATTTTTTCTAATTAAATATTTATTATTAATATTAGTGTAAAATTTTATTTAAAGATAATTAAAAACATATTCATTAATATTAATTTCTAATTAATTATCTTATTACTTTAAACATACAATTTAAAAAAAACAGATATTATAAAATAAAAAAATTACAAACTTTAGAATTGAGATTTACTGTGCACCAAATTACTCGTTGATGACC